>JAJOOR010009385.1:0-31900 GCA_036250505.1 Solanum acaule
TCCTAATATAATTAAATGACAAAATATTTTTCCATAAATATAGTAATTTGTGATTGATAAGGTATATCAATCAATTGATTTTCTTTCTATTAGTTGGTTTTTATTTTTGTTGTTATCCTTCTTCCTATTTCTTTTTTCCATGTTATTCTCAATCAGTTGGTAAAAAAATTTAAAATTTCATCACCAAAAAGTAAAAGAGTTTTTTCATAATTTAGGTCAACATGTAATTTTTTTCTGATTCAATCAGTTTATTATTTATTTATTTTTTACTTTTTTTATTGGTTTTTTGCTTTGATCTTGTTTTTAATTTTCTTAATCTGAAATTTTAGAAATAAGGATTTTGATTTTTGAAAATTTAATTTTGTTTTTACTTTTTTTTATTATGATCTGGAACTTTATTTTTGAGAAATTAAAATTAAAATCTAAAATTTTGATTTCATTTTTGGTGTGTTATAGGGAGTGATTTGTGAAGTGAAATGAAGAAGGGATAAGCATTAATTTTGAGAGTTAGAATTTATGTATCAAACATTTGAGATTTGAGAGTAGAATAAAGGATTTTGAAAAATTTAAAAACTGGTAGGAAATAATGAAAATAAAAAGTGTGTATATAGGTAATTTATCCTTTTTTAAAAAAGATATTAAAATTAAAAAAATAAAAATATTTGAAAAGATAAAATAATATAGATAAAATATTATTCTGATCAATTTTTTTTTTTCCTTTGATTCTAGTAAAATACCAAATGATACCTAAATTCCAATTTCACCCTAATCCATACCCATTAATACATCCCAAGAGCCAACACACATCACTTTTTTCGTCATTTTCCTATCTTTTTCCAAAAGCCATTAATACTGCCAGAAAGCGTGGCCAACTCTTTGTTCTTATCTGTATGTTTCAGCTCATATTTCACACTAATCCTGTTTTCCCCAAAACAAAGATTAACGCTAATTAACATAATAATTAGAATCACAACTTGATTTAATCAGTCCTCAATTTACATTAATTGGAAAATTAAAAGCGTACATATGTTACACAACAGAAATATAGATCTAAGCATAAAAATGATTCAATACAGTAAAAACCCAAACCATAAGCTGAAAAATTAGGATAATATAATGTTAAAATTACGAAATTGAATATATAATATATCAATTAAGTTGATTTATTAGCTTTGAAATTCATTTTCTCGTAATACCGAATTGATAGCAGCGATAGCGAGAGATTGACTTCGTCTTTTCCCCATCGGGTGTTTGCAGCGGCGTATTTCAACGGCGGAGTAGGCGCCGGAGGAAGGCAAGGCCAGGCGGAAGCCGTAGGGGTCGATGAAGACGCCGACGGCTTTGAGAGTGGCCAGAGGTAGAGTGAGTAGAGACGCCGGAAGCCGCCGAGAGCGAGGACGACGGCTCGGAGCTGTTGCTGTTGGTTACGGTTGTGTTTTGTGCAGATCAGCTCCCATAGCCGCTCATCTAACGCCGACTGGTTCCACTGTTTGCTAACGCACGCCGCCGTAGCTAACGTGCGCCCGTCGACGTGTTTCAGTACTTCGTACAGTAGATTCTCATTCAACAACACCGCCTCCGTATCCACCTCCGGCGACTCTATAACCTGCTTCATCTTTTTCAAGTCGCTGGAGACTGTGGTTGTACAGTTAGCTTCAAATTGCCTCTTCATCGGTAACTTCCTCTCTTCCTCCAACTCTAACACCTCCTTCTTCATCTTCTTCACATCATCGCCACCGGTGAAATTGGCCCAATCAGTTTCTCCGGCGTCGAATTGCCGCTTCATCGGTAGATCTGAATTGTGAAAATTAAAGGATAGAGGAAGTCTTTTTATTCGGTGGATTAGGTGCGTAGGTGGGGGGTGGAGGGGGTGTGTTAAATGTTAATGGTGGGATTAAAGGGAAGCACTTGGGATGGGTGATTGTAGAAATGATTATCGAAGAGGACAAAAGAAAAGTAATGAATTGGGTTTTTGGGTTGGCCGTGAGAAAATGACAAGTTTGTCCATGTGATTAGTGGTGTGTCCCTTGTCTTTTTATAGCCCTTTGTCTCATTCAATAGCAAACTTTTTTGTCAATTCCTTCGCCTTTTCCCACTTCCTTAATAGAGTGGTTGCCAATTAGTTTCTTCAATGTTGTAGTCACCATTAAAATTATTTCCCCGCGTAAGTAAATAGACATTTAAGAATATATAAAGTTAAACTATATGATATATATAAATTTCACTTAAGTAGGTCCTTCATTATAGCTATATCAAGTGATTGCTTTGTAATTAGATTTTCATTAGATATTTTTGAGTAGTATATAATATTTTTCTCAATATAAATATATAATCTGAGTAAAAATTATTGAATTTCTAAAAAAAAAAAACACTCGATATACTAGGTTTGCCCCAATTTATATTTTCTCTTATTCATAATAAATATTCTTTTAGCCTTTGGCACATAGCCCTCTTAATAAAAATATTAATTACTAGAAAAATAGATATTTTGATCTCAAGAGATTAACTACTATCTACTAATAGCGGACAAAAAAATTATACCATTAGTTCATTTTAGAAATATATTTTTTAAAATTTAATTATTATATTTTCACATTTAAAGATTAATAATTTTTATCTTCTCTTTTTCTTTTTTCAATATTTTTTTATACTATCAACTTTGAGTATTATTTAAATAAATTGGAGTATATATGATGGTATATCAATCAAGTTTGTTTTCAATTAATTTTGTATTGTTGATTGAATGAACTAAGAAGAGAAAACAGTCTGAAGCAATGAAAGACTTAATAAGTTATGAATAACTTTTTTTTATAAAATCTCTTAAGTTTAGGGTAAAGGACCAAAATAAACACCTTTTGATATTTATTAAGGACCATTTCAATCGAGTGAAATATATTAAGAACCAAAATGAACACTTTTTGTTATACATTAAGGACCACTTCAATCAAGTGAAATATGTTAAGGACCAAAATGGGACCATTTTAATCATTTTTTCTTGCCCCAAACTTCACTCTCCATCACGTCCCATCTTTATAATATTTTTCTAAATCACGTATAAATATATTTAGAGAATAGTATTTTTTATTTGTCAACACTAAAAAGTAAGTAAAAAAATCCACTTATTTTTTAAGGAAAACAATTTAGTGCCTTGTACTTTCATATACCAAACACACCTATTATTTAAACTTCAAAGAACATAATAATACTAGTGATTAAAAAGATGATAGAATCAAGCCAATAAGAGGAAGACAGGATAACAATGTTGCTTAATCAAGAAAAAGAATATCTTAGGAAATCACCTCAGAAAATGACACCTTAATTAACACTCAATATGTTTTGTCTATTCCCCAATCATTTTATATTAACTTTATTTATCTGCAAATTGTGACACAGCAGAAAGTATTGGGCCACCCAATATGGGCTTTAGAGGGACCTAGTTATAAACTCTGGATTGATCCATTAATTCACAGTCAAGCTCAATCAGTGACTGGGCTAAGATAAGTACCCAAAAATATTTGAAAAAACTTGAGACATACTTTACTACCATATATATTATTATTGCCTATACTTTTAACATATTACGTATCTTACCACTAATTAAGAATTTCTTATGTATCTTACATTTAAATACATATATTTTTAATCCCAGATACACAAAAATAGGAAGAGAGGTGAGCGAGATTCATTTGTATCCCATATACATGTGAATCACACTAGATACATGTAGGGGTATTCATGGTTCGATTTGGATCGGTTATTAGTTAAAATCAAAACCAAACCAATTAAAATCGGTTTTTAAATTCCTAAAACCAAACGAAACCAAATAAAAAAAATAACCGTCGGTTTGGTTAAGTTTTTTCGGTTTTTTTTTTATTTGAAAGTAATAACTTTGTTGAGGACATACGCATCTCGATAGACACAAACACTAAGTACATGAATAATTCACAAATAAGCTATTACACGAACAAAGTGATTCATCCAATGTACCAAGTTTCACTAACTAAAAAAACTCATTGTCAATTGCATAAAGTTGGTTCAATATTCTAGAGATCTCAACGTCTTATCAATAGACTTTTCAATAAAATTACACCTTAAAATATTGAGAAATTACTTCTCAAAAAAAAACAACAACCAATATTTCATTGTCAAAACTAATCAATTACCATCTTCTTCAGCTTGAGCTTCAAAATATTCAATGTTGCGTTAGAAATTTTTATAAAGAACAGAGTAAGGGTGATCTTTAAAGTAATGAATATTGAGGGATTTAGACTTAAGATTTTAATAGTTGGGATAAAATTTAAGTGTTGGGCTTCAGAAAATAGTAAAATTAAAGACTTAAGTTAATTAAAATTTATCAAAATACTTATATTTTATTTATAAAAGTCACGCCCCGAGCCTACACCCTGGGCGGGACTGGCACTCGAGAACCATTGCTGGCCCCAAGCGAACCCTTGGCCTGACTTACTTACTCAGCTAAAGACTTAAACATAACAAACATAACTCATGCAATAACTTAAGAGATAATAACTTAGCCAAAATGGCAACTCAAGTCTTAAACGTATACAACTGAAATGAATAAGACTAAAGAACTATACTATTCGTCAATGAAGCCTCTAAAACAAAGATGGATGTCGGGACAAGACCCCCGATCATCCTAAGAACTGAAAACTAGAAAGCAATGTAAAAAAGAGCCCTCCGGAAAGCAAAGAGGCTCACCAACAGACTCTGAGTGCTCAACTAGATCAACGAGGCGCTGGATGCTGATCATGGTTACCTGCGTCTGTATCATAAGATGATGCAGACCAATTGGCATCAGTACATTGAATGTACGAGTATGCGAGTTGGAATGCTAAACATAACGTAGGCTTGAAAGGAATCTGAAAGAAACACTTACCTTGGCTTTACTCAACTCCTGAATGACTCAACTCAATATAAAGCAATAAAACACATGCAATATAAGGAAAGCTTTTAAAATGGTAAAAACAACTTAGTTCATTAAAGAAAATACAATAACAAACTCAACTTTACTCATATAATAAAGTAATATAGCTTATGTTGGAGTTTCTCTAACCGTTAACCACCACTATGAACCTAAGTGGTAATACAACGTCTTACCCACACTGCCAGAACTGTCATATACTTTGCTATCATATAGAACGCCTTAACTAAGTGGATCCACTAGTCTATGCTAAAAAGCACTTAAGGAGTCATCTAAAAAGTATGATCATTTACTACCCATGATGGCTACATGGTTTATGGAGACTTGAGTTAATATGAACTCGCATCCCCATAGCTGTACTCAATACTACTCCCAAAATATACTTAGCTCATATGTTTTAAAACAAAACTTCTTTCTTTGGTTTGACATAATTACTCAAAATTTAGCTTAAAAGCTCTTTTAGAAATCGGTGTTTCCCTTTCTTGTTCAAATGTGAAAACATTTTAAACTCTTCGGAATACTTAGTTCCCTTATAACTTTTGGAGAAATGAACTCAACTCTTTACTCTTTGCATAACTTAAAACGTAAGTCTTAAAACAAAGTTAAAACATTTGTGAAAGACTTTTGAAGAACTTTATCAACTTATCTTGACTTGATTCTTGACTCTTAACTTTTCTTGAATTGAATTATGGATTCAAGGTTCATGATCTCATGTTTATGGATAATTTCATGATGTTTAGATGTACCTTAGAGTATTGGAATCAACTAGGAAGTGTTAGTACACTTTAGAAGGACTTAGACGAGCTAAACGATCAAAAACAGGTGGAAAACGACAATTTGAGCGCATCCCTGGCGCGCCGCGCCAGCTCCCAACTTACGGGGGCTCTAAAATGGCGCGCCGCCCCAGCCTTCCTGGCGCTATGGGGGCGCATAGCACTAGCCTTCCCTTTAGGCAAAAACCGACGAACTTTTGGTCTCGTTTTCTAATCTTAAATCGATTAATTCCGATTTCTTTTCTCAAATTCACTTTAGAATCAGTTACCCAAGGCAAATACACAAAATCTAACTCAATCAACTCAAGGAAACAACACTTTAATATCAAGAAACTCCTTAATCTCAACTCATAATCAAGAACGAAAGCAATTCAAGGACAACTATCAAGAACATTTCAACTTCCAATCTTTTTAGAACGAATTCACGTTGAATCAACATGCTTGACACATGGGTGAACAAACCCAACGTTATGAAAGTCTCACATACCTCGTAGGGATCACCCCTCGACGAAATCCACAAGCGAAATCCTTACGAACGATGGTCTTGGCTCTTTTCTCCTTCTTTCTCCTCTTGCGTTCTTTCTCCAAAAACCCTAACTTGAACTTCAACTTTTCTAAACAGACTAAAATCTGAGTTGACCCCAATTAAACTCCTAAAAACGGATTAAAATACTTAGGTAAGGAAAAGACTAAAATACCCTTCCAAAATCCGGTTTTAGACTTTCCTTATTTGAACAACCCAACTTCAAATGGGCATATCTCATTCATACGAAGTCGGAATTGAGTAAACTCGGCGACGTTGGAAAGATTATTCCAAGATCTTTCCTACGATATCTGGAAGCACACCTAACTCATCCTGAGATAGGAGTTATGGTCATTTGAAGTTGAATAAAAACTCAACTTAACATAATAAATTTTCCAGATTTCTATTCTTTCCAAATTTTTTTGGCTATTTCCAATTCCTAACTTCTTCCTAGTTATTTCAATTTGCGAGATGTTACAATAAATAATTATAAAATTTATATATATAACTTCTCAGTTTGATTTGGTTATTTTTGCAGTTAATTTTTAGTAAAATCAAAACCAAACCAAATAATATCGGTTTTTCAAAATTTTAAACCAAACCTAACCAAATCAAACTAAATATCAGTTTTTTTAATCGGTTTGATTCGGATTGCGGTTCGGTTTGGTTTTATAACCATAGCCATGAACAACCCTAGATACATGTATCTGTAAGTATTTGGAGTGATTCGCATGTATCTGGGATAACAGATACATGGGAGAGTGGTGAGCGAGATGAAAGAGAGGCGAGTGAGATTTGCTATGTACCCCAGATACATGCAAATCTACATGAATGCAATGTATCTTGAACAAATTACACCTAAATTTGATCCCATGTTTTGAGATACATATATCTGGACGTATCTAGAAGCACCAAAATTTGGTAAGATATGTATATTGCAAACTAGAGTGTAGCTAAGTAATTAACTTCTAAACTAGTGAAATTTATGTAAGTTCTCCAAAATATTCACCTGTTTCAATTTGTTTTCCTTGTTTTGATTTGACAAGTTTAAGAAAAATAAAGAAAAAACTTTTGAATCTTACCATTTTAAACTAAAAATTGTTAAATGTTGCAACTGAATTTTTACTGCCTGTTAATTGTGTGAAAAACATTGTTTGTCTTTTTTTCTTTTTGCTTGCAAACTATCTAGTTCTAGAAATACGATTTCACTCAAAGCATCAATTCTTTAAAATAATAAATTAAATTTCTTCTTGGAAACCACTTATCAGTCTAAGGAATTTATACAAGATTTTACGTATATACTGTAGACGTATATTTGGTATTCTTTTGGGTGGGGGCTACACAATGTATTATGTAATATCTCAAAATTTTATCTTGTATATCGCGATTCAAATTATGACTTTTATGTTATTCTTCTAGGCACACCAAAAAAAATAAAATTCTATGGTTTACCATAAACACGTTTTTAACAAGAAAAATGTGATACTTGTTGAAGATTAACGAAGATAATTCAATTGCAAAAAGAATAATCAATTTGAAAATGAAATTACTTTAATAAAAAAGATGTAGTATAAAATGGATTTGGAATTAATCTTGTGATCAATCCAAAAGTAAGTATAAAATGAATATGAAGTGAAAAGAACAAATTAAAGCAACTCGAGGAATAATCCATTTTTTAAGACGAAAAAAAATACAGTAAATCAAAGGAATTAATTAAAATTATCTAATTAATGGCCACTTCCGCTATGACTTGGGCCAGAATATGCTTGATTTGTCATGGCATTATCAATGGACGAAGACGAAGACGAAGACATTGATTTATTCTGATTCTGAGTAAACCATTTTGAGTTGTTGATATTGAATCTTTGTTGTTGTTGATCAACATTAACCTTTGGTGACGCAAAAATATGATAATGATGGTGTTCTTTAAGTTTCCTTGATCCATGGACTTGAACTAATTGAAAGGAGGATACAATTAGGACGAAAAGAAATACTAGGATTATAAAATTTTGCTTCATGATTTTACTTTGTTGTTGTTTTTGAAATGTTCAAACTAATTGTAACATGTTATTCTATGAAGAGAAGTAATGATGTGTTTTATAAGGGAAAATAGTCATATTCACCTATTTGGTCGTGTGATCAGGCACTTTGACTTCCATGCAAATTTGTTGGAATTGTCTCAAACAATAGAAGAATGAAGTATATTATTATTTTATTTTATTTTTAATAATCTATTATCCTCCTTATTTTAGTTTAGATTGATAAATACTTGCCATAACTAAACAAATTGTAACACATCCAATATTTTCTTATATTTTACTATAAATGCTCTAATTTTGATATTGATATGCATTTTACTACTAAAAGTTCGAAACGACTAAACGGAAATAATTTTTGGGAGGAGGGGGATTCACCTAATGCACGCATAATCCGTTAAGAGTTATGGTGGAGTGAATGAAATTAGCGGGATTTCAATTAGTTTGAGCTTTTAATAGAAAATATTTTACCTTTTAATAGGTTCTATATGACGTGAATGTTGATTAACGAGACCATTCAGATAATTATGACTTATATATATGGTTTTTACCTATATGTTAAATGATTGGATTTTGGCTTGTATAATTATCAAGTTTGTAGTGGTTATACCAACAAAAAAATTTGAAAGATCTTTTCATGTGTCCTATAAAATTGGAAGTTGTAAGAATTAATTGCACATATTGCGCAAACTTTGTTCTACTCTATGAAAACCTAGCTGGATATCCGTTAATTCCTGCCGGAGCGCACTAACCGCTGTCTGGTCGGTGACCACAACAAATTTCCACAATTAATCCTAATTAATTAATCTAATTATGGTATTAATATTCCTTAAGAATTCACAAATTCTAAAATTTAGGGTAATGCTAAATGGATAAAAATGTTTAAAAAGGTAAAATAACATAGTGTGAAATATGTTATTTTAATTTTCTGGCCAAATTCTGACCTAATTTTCTGGCTAAAAGGATTTTTCCTAAAATTTATTACATATGATGAGTACTAGTGAAATGCTGAATTATTTGCTTGAAGTGTATTCCAAATGAACTCACAATTTTCAAGTTAAAATATTGTCCAAGTACTAGTTTTAATCTTAAATACTTTTTTTTCCTTCAATTTTTAACCAAATATCATCGAAACACCTAAATATCATTATTTCACATTGGATATATATAAGATTTTGCACTTGAAAAATCATTTACACATGATCCGTGATCGTCACTAGATGATAAATTAATTAACATGATTTTAGGAGGGCCAGATTGGAAATGACTAAAGAAAAAATCCAATAGGTATAAAAAATGAATATTAACATTCTCGTTCCGTGCTCATCACTCTATAATATTATTCGTATAATATGATGTTAGATTCGATATATAGAATTATTTCTTTGGTGGTACATACTCTAAATTAAAGAAATAGAATACTTGGAAAACTCACAAACAAATAGTGAGGGAATATAAAATTATGTTACAAAAATCCTAGTTGGTTGGCTGTGGAGGAATATAATTTGTTAGAGCCTTAGAGGTACATGTGATGCACAATATAATGCACTTGAAAGAATAGCCACCTAGCTATTATTTTAAGTAAAAAAACACTAATATTAGTCACCCTCGTGCATTGCAAGGAGGATAAAATAGAGATCATAATCTTGGGAAGTTAGGGTTCACGAGGCATGAGTATTTTCCCATGTAATTGCATAAGGGGTGGCAAATTCAGAATTTTGATTAAGGTGTGTCAAAATATAAAGAATTAAAATCGTGTAGAAGTCAAGGAATGTCTATATGTAATATATAAAAATATTAAAATATTTTTACCTAACTACACAATGTGATTTTCTGACGAAGGAAACGAATACTAAATGAAGTTCCGAAATCTCACCTTGAGTTTGTTTCGTAAAAAAGGAAATCGAGTCGATGAAAAAGGTTTTTTGAATATGTCAGCCACTTCATCCTTAATTAGAGGAGGTTCATACTTTCATTCATCATTGCATTGACATTGCTAATCATTTCAGTCGTATTGGTCCACTAGTGATTAATTGATCTTAAAATGTGATAATCGGTGCAAATATAACTTTCCCCTAAAATTAATTTGAAGTTCTTCATTAACCAAATAATTGATTAATTCAACTAAACACTTAGCACTTCTGTAGTCATGTTTAGAATTGACAGTTTTCCTAAAATAGAGCTCATTATATTAACATTAATGGAAATTTTGTTGACTTTGGTTAAGGGGGTTGAGTGCCCAAAATAAAATATTGGAGCAACTTCCACCAACTCTTAAGTCATGGCGTAACTTTTTGTCATCAATTCTTTCCCCTCCATTTAAATATTACATTATTATAATAAATATTTTCAACTATAATAAGCTACTAATCATCATATCAAGCTGGGCGGAGCTGAGTTCGAGCGAACCAATAGCTTTTGTGTAAGCCTTATATTAGGTATTTTAGTAAGAAAATATCAAATGCAAAGGTATATAATTATTGCCTGTGAACCCACATTCAAAGGTAGATGACTCAGTAGATTTTGTCTGTCCAGCTCCGCCTCAATCTACAAGATATCAATGTAAATTTGTAAATTCTAATCATATTAAATTAATTTGAGTTGTATTTTCATTTTTATATAAATAGTTTTGACACTATCATGAATACATAAAACGTAAATGCAATTTTAATTTGCTAAACTTCATTAAATATGATCGTTTACTCGTTTAATAACGATTTTTCAATGTTTGGAATGTCAAAGTCAAAGCTACCATTTGTCAAAAAAGAAAGGACATAGATTAACTCAGCCAGCTTAATACAAATCTTCTTTTTGTTTTTCAAAATTTTCATTTTCAACTATCATTTGGCACGCTTTGTAATAATTCTAACAAGGCAGTTCAAAGAAGAGACATTAATGTCAGAAACATGCTTTGAAATTTTACATTATAGTTTAGTAATTCAAACTTCAACAACTAAGTTACGTCATATATTTCTCTCTTGTATTCCTTATATTATACTCCCTTACCGTCCGTTTTAACTTATTTAGTATTGACTTGACACGCTTTCTAAAGAATAATAAATAAAATTACAATTTACTACATTATTGTTTGAATGTAATAAATTCAAGGATGATTAAAAATCCAATGATAAATTATCTCTTGAATTCTTAACTAGACAAATAAAAGCTAATATCTATTTCTAGTATACTGGACAAAAAAATGGATGGAGAGAGTGCAATAGCAGTGGCGTAGCCACATACAACTTAGGGTGGCTATTCACGCACCCTTCATCGAAAAATTATATTATGTATATAAAATATGTACAAAGTATATAAGTATAAAAAAACTTCATACATATATTATTTACCAGATCTTGAATATCCTTAACGAAATTTTTGTTTTCGCCACTGCTAAATAACAATAGTACATGTGAACAAGTTAATTGGAAAAAAATCTAAGTAGCACGAAAACATATATCGGTAGTGTAATGTCGGGACAAATAGAGCAAACAGCTAATCTCATGATGAGTTATTTTTTGTGCATATAATTTTATTCAACTTTTTGACTCTAACAATTGGTAGGAGTTGAGATTCCTCTTATTAGACCAATTATTCCATAAGCAATTTATTTTCTCATTTTTTAAAGTCATAAAGTCGGTATATGTATATCTTATATCCCATATTTTACTTGAAGGGAAGTTTTAGAATTAACTTACTTTTGCAATTAATCATATTTTAGAATTTTGAAATTTAATTTAAATGCTTAATTACTTTTGGTGACATAGTCAAATAATAATTATTTTAAATACCACAAACGGAATAATATTATTGTCGAGTCTGAATTTCGTCACAAATAACAAATCGAAAAAAAGAAGAAAAAAAAGAGAGAAAATACTAGTAGTATAGATGAAAAGTCACCTAACATTCAATTTCAGAGTACGACAACGAAACATCTTTGGTGAGAGTTACTAATAAATGTTTGATTTTTAACAAAATCAACGAAGGTTAGAAGATGTTGATTTTAGGTTAAATTAGTTAATATGTTTTGTGTTCCTTTTTACTTGTTCAATTTTAATTTTTTACTTGTCCTGTTTTATTTGTCATTTTTGATAAATCAAGAAAAATAATATTTTTTTACATATACCCTCAATTTATTTAGAAAGTTATTTTGAAAAAGGTAAAACCTCTTTAATGAGTAAATTAATTTTGAAATACTATCAATTAATGGGGGTAAAATAAACTCTCTATGTCAATTATTATTTTCTCAAGGGGCACTTTCGCAAATAGCCACTATAATAAACTTAATTATGCTCTATAGCTATAGTTTACAGATTTACGGGTTATAGCTACAGTTTAAGCTGCCTCATTTGTATAATTCGCGGATTTGTATAATTCGCGGGTACATTGGTATAATTCAGTTATTTTTGTATAAACTCGAAATAACGAATTTATACAATTACAAACATCAGAAGTGTAACAGTTATACAAATTATATTATACAAATTTCGAATTATACAAAAGTTATACAAATTATATCATACAAATTCTGAATTATACAAACGTGCGAATTTTACAAAACTAAAAAGTTGAGCCGCGTAATTATAGCTAGAAATAGGTCGTGAATTGTAATTAAGGGAAACTATATCTATGTTAACTAATTAACTAATTTTTGTTTGCTTATACGTGTAATTTTCCCTAAAATAATAGGTTTGTCAAGTCAATAAGGACAGATTGAGTATCAGTTTACAATATCACCTTTTAAATATAATAAATTCAATATTTTAAAAAATGAATAGATCAGAGTAGTTAATGATAAAAGCATATTAATATTTCATTAAAAAATACAACGAATTCCAAGTACTCTATTTAAAACTAAAAGAAGAACCCAATAGTCACATGGTCTTGGGTAAAAAATTTGGAGTAGATGCACGTTGAAAACAAAAACTAAATAAAATTGGATGATAGTGTATGTCAAAACAAAAAATGGGAGGCAAATTAACGCTATATTCTGAAATAACATTAGGTTAAGGCAGGTAGTTGCAGGAAAAGTAGCAAACGTCGACTCTGCTTAATTTATAAATAAGATTATCTACTAGTATTCACATTAGCAACTATTTTTCTTTCTTTACACTCTTTGGGTGTGTAGGATAACTTATTCCAAAATAAGATTTTCAATTTTCTTTATATCATATTAATCCCAAAATTATTGTGTCTCAATAAAATAATGACATTATTATTATACACCAAAAGGTTTTTATAAAATTATAATCTCATAAGATACTCTTGTTTATCTCATCTCACTACTCGCTAGTCGCGTACCAAGTACCAACCAATCTCTTAGTATCAACTATCAAGGACCCATTTAAACTTATAATTAGGTACAAGAATTTTGGAACTATAACAATCAAGCACCGTCTTGCCATAAAAAAAAAAGGAGGTTTCCACGAAAAAGAACACATAATATATAGTCCTATCCCTTTTTAATTTCACAGGTTTCCTTGTCATGCCACCTGCCATCAAAATTGCCTGTCTTTGTCTTTTTCCATACAATATTTTTTTTTTATACCGCCATGCAAAAAACATAACAAATTAAAGACCGCGTAGAAAATACAAAGCTCGTACACACGGAATTTGAATATTAATATTCTCATGTGTGAAATGAAACCAATCTGTATCATAAGTTCATAACGTATGAGATAACATCATTATATATCATTGTAAAGTTTATATATATAAATATTCCAACTACTCATAAAACATTCTCAACAATTTATTTAATTTTATAAAAAGGGGCTCTAATAGTAATATTAGCCGAAAGATTTATTGTACAAAAAGTATTGCAATTCTCTCCATCCTCTTAAGTCAAAGTAGTTAATAAGTGTCACAATTCTATATTAAAAAAAAACAAAAGGTTCCTCACCGTCCCTCTCATAGTACTTTTTTCATTATAAATACTGCCAGCAGTTGCAATATCTAACTACTCCATCAATAGTCATTTTTCATTACACAAATAATTAACACAATTACATTCCCAATTAGTTTCATGGCAGGATCTAGAAAAACTTCATATTTCACGTTTGCTTTGTTTGTTTTTCTCTTAATGATCAGTACACAACTAATTAGTTGTGTCAATTGCCGACCAATTCGGGAGAAGTCGCCCAAAAACACCGTCGCCGCGGCTTCTCAAGATGATAAAGGAAGACAACTAGGAGGAGCAGAGATTGTGAAGAGAAGTACACAAAGTTCAGTAAAGAACATGGCTTTTATAATGGTTTCTGGACCAAGCAGGAAAGGTCCTGGTCATTAGTTATTAGTCTCAAATTTTATGTCTGTGTTTCACACATATATTTTTGCACGAAGGTGTTTATTAAGAATTCTTCACAATTGTTGTGATGTACTTAGGAGACATTCTTGTAGGAAGGACATATAACTATAGAAGCATAATTGAGTTGAAGATGTATATTGTAATTGCAAAAGATATGTATACGAAATGATTGAAATACTTTAATTTATATATTTTTTGTATTGAGATTTAGTTATTTTTAAAGCTATTTAAAAATTATTTTGGACCTATGGTGATTGAATGGTGGTTGTATTATTTCTCATTTAAGAAAATAATTGATGAGAAAGAAAATGTACATTTAGTATTGGTTTTTATTAATTTCCCATGGAAACCATGATGGCATTCTAAATTAAGACACAAGGAGAATTACAATACTATCATTGTGTGTTATAATGCATTTTAAATAATTTCTATAATAATTCTTCATCTGTTTTGATTGGGACTTATTTGTCCTTTCATTTAGATTAATTATATTTCAATCAATAAATTATGATGCTCTAAATTCACTCTTTTTTTTACTATTGATAAAATAAAATGTCATGAACTTTTGTCTCAAAATCCAAAATTCAAAATTTATGAAAATTTGGGACCACACTTAAATATTGACTTTAAAGCGTTATAATAATTCTTGGTGACGGAAAATCTTGGGAGATTTTGACCAGCTGCAAGAATTTTTTTTCAGTGTGTTGTCTGGCCGACAACTTCTTTACTCAAGTTTTACTTGTGTTTTAAACTTTAGTTCAAATATAGTCTCTCATTAATTTCAGGTTTCAACACATATACAGTGCCTAGACCGTCTAGATTTATGATTTAAGTTTTACGGGTTCAAATTTTAAATTTTTTAGTATTGAATCCTTTATAATTTTAAAATCATGGGTTCATATATATATATATACTATTTGTTAGTACAATTTTGTACATTCTTACATATAAATTTAATTTTACATATGAAAATTACTGAGTTCAAATAAGCGCGATATTAACAAGTGTGCACTTTGTCTAGCTATTGTTCAACTTGTGATAGATAACCATGTAAGTTAAGGTATAGAGGTAGAGCTAGCATTCTGATTATGACTTAATAGTATATATAATCATCAAAATTTAATTTTTCATAATATAAAACTCTTGAAATCAAAATTCTAGTTTCCTCTATTACTAAGAACGTGAGAACAACATTAAAAATGGTTCACACCAATATATTCAGCATGACGGACGCACACATTCATTCTACCACATTAATAGAGATCTAGGGTTTGAATTGAGTATAACTTTTATTAATTGTCTTGGCATGCATACAATAAAACATGTATTGTAGTTACTTGAACAGTCGATTTATGTGTAACAAATAGCTCATTCAAATATGCTTAGACTTGGCATAGTAAACACATAAAAGATACTTCAATTATTTTTTTCCGATTTCACCTTAATATTCTTTTTTTTTAGAATAAAAATTCAATCAAATCATATCCGAACACCTTGAGAAGCTAACTTTGTTGTAATATCAAAGGACGACATGTGGTGGAAATTGAAATTAAAGGCATCCCCTCGTGTGTAGCAAGCTATACATTTATGACCACGCACGTTGTTGAATCCAAAATATTCTGCGACTTACGGCGATGTAAGTCAAAAAGTTAGATTTTACGTAGTTGGAACTGATAACTTTTCCACCTGCTAAAGCTGACTCATCGCATGTTCATAAAGGGAACAAACCAATTTCTAGTATGAGGTAGTTTAATTCGTCACAAAATTTTTTAAAAAAAGAAAGATTTTTAAAATTTGTGATTTAAAATACATGATAGAAATTTGTGTGACTATAAATCATTTCAGTAAAATGGATATTTTAAAGTTAAATTGTTACTTAATATAAAAATGTGTCATTCTTTTTTGGGACTGACTAAAAAAGAAAATAAGTCATATCAATTGGACAAATGGAGTATTGTTTTATAGCATATAACATGCTATAGAACTAGGAACAAAGTAAAATTGTAGCTTCATGGTCTTTATACAGGGTTGATTTATCGGATAGTCATTTAACTAAAAGTTGTAATCTCAAAATTACTTCCTTTCTCGGAGAAATTGAAATCAAGAAAAAAGATGTTTTTCTGAGACGATAATTATTAGTTGAGTAGTCATATAAGAATCCGATCAACTCTCTTCATGTACGAATCCAAAAAGTCCAGCTAACGTCTGTACTTCATATGCTTTTACATGGGAATTTTTCTGGACCAACAAGATGTACTATGTATTATTTACTATTGAAAACTCTCTTTTTTTTTCTCCCTTTTGCGTGGTTATTGTTATGAATGTGTGTCATATTTCTCAACTTCTCTTTCCTATATATACCACAGATCCAATATGACTAAGAATATAATTAATCTTACTTTTGGGGTTAATATAGTCGATTTTTTTCTATAATAACATTATTTATTTTGATATTTTTAGATGTCATAGCGAAATGTTAAAGAAAAAATATGTGATATGACATAGTTATAGTAGAAAACATGTGACATGACATAATATGATAAATAGATTCCATATAAAACATGATTGTTATAATGGAATATTGTGCAAAGAGGGGTGAGTAGTCCCATTAAAATTTGACTTTACATATTCAGTAGATTTCAGTGGATTTTTGAGTAATATGTCCTTGGTTACATCTGTTTTGCCCTGCAATATTTGGCCAAATTGCAGCCGTGAAATTAGATTTTCAAAAATGTTAAGTGTCATGGATTGTACGTTTTACTAGCTACTATATACAACTATCCTGTCTGCATAATTAACTAATTGAAAAGCCCATATTTAAAAAATTAACTTAATTAATCCTAATTAAATATACATGAAGTATGAATTCAGTTTGTTTTACATCTTGGATACATTCGTAAGTTTGTTACTACTCCATAATCATAAGCTCCAAGAGTTAATTCCATTTGCCTAATAATAAACTTGCTCTTGTGAAGCTGTAAATATCAAATGAAAGTAGATCCATTTTTTTTTCAATCCTAAAGAGGTGCAATTTGCAGAATCCGAAATATTCTGCGACTAATGACCGTGTAAGTCAAAAAGTTAGATTTTACGTGGTTGTGCTGATAGCTTTTCCACCTGCTAAAGCTGACTTACACGTTTTTAAATGAAACAAATATGTAAAGCATATAAAATGCTGCTATAATCTATCTATATATAATAAGAGAAATAAAAGTGACATGTGTCAGCAAAAAAAAGAATTTTTAAATAATTAAAATTAATTACATGTAATAGGATTAAATAAAAAATTATTGTTTAATTGATAAAATCATTTTAAATTAATGACACATGGCAGGCGGCAGCAACACAAAAAAAAACTTAAATATTTAAATAACAAAATTTTAAATATTTAAGTGTCAGCGCCACTATTTAAGTGTGACTTTTTCAAAATAAATAACCAACCCACGTAAATTATTATTTTTTAAAAAAAAACAGAAAATGTACATAAAAAACAGACCAAATAAAGGAAAAATATAAAAGAACAAATTCCACGATAATCTAACTTCCCACTTCTGTTTTTAAATCTGAAAATTTGCTTAAAGGATGATCAAAATTATTTAATTAAAATCTGGAAAAAAAATTATGGTTTGTTTTAAATATGTAACCATCTTTTATTTTTAAAATTTGGCTAACTAATTTAAAATTTAAATTCAAAAGATAAGAAACTAATCTTATCTTATCCCTAGAAAAAAGCCAATCGCATAACATAGTATTTAAATAGCAAGAACTATTCTCAACTCTTATCACTTACATCTTCTTAAGAATCTACTAATTTTAGAATTTCATATGCTCTTATATTTATTCAACCACTTTAACATGGTAACATTTTTTGCTTTTCCTGTTGTTTTTTTATATTACATTTGTTTATGACGATTAATCTTCAGTGTTTAAAGTGATGAGTAATATATATAATGGTGGTTGTATGCAGATGATTTAGGTAGTAATTAGTAATTTATATGTTATCGATGGCAAGTTTGAACAGGTCTTGATAGTGATTTGAACTTGATTTTTGAATTTTTATGAAATTTTAAAGTCTCTAACACTATATAATTTTAAATTTACATGAAAAGTTATATAAAGTGTGTTTTATATGTTGAAAAGGTATCACAATTTAAAATTAACAACATAATTTCATCTTTTGTTGAGTTAGTTAAGGAAATTCAAAGTCATTATTTTATGAGAATTTGCACTTTTCACATTTATTTTTATTTGATAATTTTTTTTTTTTTAAAACATTAATATCTTTATTGTAAGTTGTAAGTTTTTATGTTTTGTACTTATTTCAAATAACTATTAAACGTTGTAAATCAATTGATTTAATAAAGTTACAAAACAAATATGGTCAATCAATGAGATAATAATTTTAGTGGATTTTTTTCTTTAACACTTTCCATGCATATATTAAAGTAAGAACAAAAACACAATAATAACTCAAGGAAATATGTACAATGCATGTGTACAATTATTTCGATTCATTTTAATTATTTTTTTTTAAAGATACGTGATTAATTAATATGTCATGTTCCTTTTTCTTTTTCTTTTTTTCACTGAGGGGTCTTATATTTGGCTGATAACAAAGGAACATAAATTCACCTTAACAGTGTTATATTTTTGAGTTGGTTGTATCCAATTATGCTATTTAAAATTCATTCAAATGCATGATTAATTTTCTTGATTTTGTAAAGTTTTTCAGGTATATTGTATTAGAAAATAAGGTGAAAATTGTTATTTACTCCATTCTAATTTATGTTATGTATATTAACTAGGCATGGAGTTCTAAAAATATGGAAATACTTTACAAATTTTCAATATACCCAATAAAAGTTAAAAAAAAATAAGTACACTTTTATGAATTTTTTTTTGCAAATAAATGAGATCCAACATAGATAAAATATTGATAGTAATTTAATATTTGTCAAATAATAAATGTTCATTCTTTTTTCTTAATAACTAAACAATAAAGGGTGTTATAAATTTAAAATAAGAAGATTATTTGTTAATTCAATATTATTATTATTATTATTATTATTATTATTGTGTGTGCATATATATATATATATATATGGAAAATTATATATAATAGCAAACTATTAATTCAAATTAAATGCTATAAATATACTTTGATTTAATTGTACCCTATAGCAAACTATTACTATTTTCGCCACTCTCCCTGGTGGAATCTCGCTCGCCACTATCGTTTGGTGGCAGTCTCGCTCGCCTCTCTCGCTTTTATACAAACACAAATGTATAAAATGCGTTTGTGTTTGTATAAAGCGAGAGGAAATTGTATATATACATATATTTTCTTCCCCTCTCCCAGATCTCGCTCACCACTCTTCCAAATCTCGCTCGCCACCCTCGCCTCTCTCGCTTATACAAACAGAAATAAAATGTATAAATTGTGCTTCTGTTTGTATAAATCGAGAGAAAATTGTATATACACATGCAAATACATATATCTTCGTCCTATACACTTATAATTATACAATACAAATATTTTCCTGCCCAGTTTTCTTTGCCTTTCTCTCTTTCTCGTTTTATACATACACAGATTATATAATTGATCTTTTGTATACAACTGCTTTCTTTTGTATATGTATAGCGAATTATACAACTGTTTTCTTTGTATATGTATAGCGAATTATACAACTGTTTTTTTTGTACATGTATAGTGAATTATACATATATATGTTTGCTATAGAGTGCAATTATGCAAACTTTGCTATAGCATACAAATATGAATTTTGTGTTTACTATATGTGAAAGTTGCTCATAAAAAAAACTTCTCATTACCCTACCTTCAATTTCTAAGAAAATTGTAAAAAATTTCATCTAAAATAAAATAAAATAGTATTTAAATTGAAAGTACAAAAAAAGTGATTATCCAACTAAATAATTTATATTTTTTAATTTTATTTTTAATCTAAATAAATTATTATTGACCATCAAAATTTAAAAACAAAAGCGGCTTAAAACCTCCCACTATTCCATTTCGAAACAAATTGTTTAAAGGAAAATCAAAATTTTCAAAATAATTGAAAAGTAATTTTATGAGAAATAAAACTTAAATTTTTGAATTTAGGATAAATAATATCTATATTTGGAAAGCGTTAAATTCTATCTTGAACAATATCACAATTATAAGTTATTAAACAAATTTAAGACTATTCACAATATTATTTTACGTTTAAAATTGCAATTTTAAAATATTTTTTTTTTGAAATTTCAAAGTTTAAAATATCTGAATTTTAAGATAACTATAATTTACACATAATATGCTTCGTCGGATAATTTGTATTAGTTATTTTTAATTTAAACAAAACTATTCATTCTAAAATATCCACACAACCCGTAGGTACGTATAATAGTTTCATGCTATAGAATAGAAAATGGACTTATCCTACGGTTCCAAAAAGTCAAGCTAATGCTTCCTACAACATGCTTTTACTAGGGAACATTTTATGGTTTGACAGTCTACTAAGTTGCTTATTCTTGTGAATTTACCATGCTTCTAAAACTTGGGCTTACCTATTGAAAAACTTAGGCAATGTCCACACACATCCTACGCTCTCCAAACCTCACTCGTAAAACTACACAGGTATACATTATTGTAGCAAAAAATTGAGTTACTAGTTGTCATTGGATTTTTGAGTGATGGGTCCCGGGCTGCGGCATTTTGCTTCGAAAATACTTGGCCAATGCAACAGTGAAACTAGATTTTCAAAGATGACAGCATACAAGGCAACAACTTAATTGAACTTTTCAACATTCCGCTTAGAGAAATTATTGTACTCCTTATATGCCATACATAAAGTCGGTGCTTTTTTTTTCCATCCTGGACAGGTTTATAAGTTTGAAAACTATTCCATATTCATAAACTCTTAAAAAGAGTTAATTCCGTTCCTCTAAGAGTCAATAATAAGATACATTGACTATTAGAGGCTACACCCACATTGCATCCTAAGAGCCAAACTCGAAAGTCAGAAGATCTGCTGATGAGGTTGGAATTTTCTGAAGCAGGTAAGCCTGAAAAAAAAAAAAACGTACATGATTAAAAGGAGAGCAAAAGACAGCTTGTGAAACAGTTTTCTTTCAACATGTAATTCAAAAAAGATGTGATTTGTCTTGAAAATCCAGAGTTACATGCCTTCCATTTTAACGACAAATCTTCATCCTTTGTATCTTGAGTGAAGTTCAAACTTCAATATATGAAAAAATATAGTCATCATTAGAGCAAAGACAGCATACCCAGTGATATCCCATAGGTGGGGTGGGGTAAGGTGTACGCAAACCTTACCCCTACCTTTGTGGAGGTAGAGAGGTGATCAGTTGTTGTCATGAGGTAACAAAAGGATCCAACATATAATGTAGGTAACATAATATACCGCAAAGTAGTAAACATGATAATCACCTCCACTTTCCTTTTGTACCTATTCTAAATTTGAGCTCTCTAGTAATTGGGAGGGCAAGATTATCATGATTAAAGGAAAACTTTGAAATCGAGTGTACTTCTATTCTATGTAATTTGAGCTCTCTAGTAATTGGGAGGGCAAGATTACCGTGATTAAAGGAAAACTTTGAAATCAAGTCCAAAGTAACCCATAGGCCAGATGATGAGAACTAGAATTCTAGCTAGTGTACATACAACCAATTCAAGAAAAAGGAAGCTCCTATCACTACAATTTTCCACAAAGGAAAGACTGATAAACCGGCACACAAAAAACACAGGATCATTAAACTAAACCTTAATCACAAATTAGTTAGGGTCCGGAACAGGAATTTAAAGAAACGAGAAGTTTCAACCTCCTGCTCCAAAACCCAATTATTAGTTATTGTTCATCAACTACGATTCCAACTCCCAAAATGTGCCCATAACATCTTGTTGATATTGTTATTGGGCACAATCGATTGCTCGCAACTTGAAGTTTATTATTGTAAAGTAAGACCCGCTTCAGTCTTACAGTTCTACGCACATTTTTTCTTGCACTCACACCCTAACAACTCTCTCTTATTTCTCACTCACTTGCTTTCTCTTACTTGGTTACAACTGAAATGACCACCTCTATTTATAGGAGGTGATGAAAGGATCTATTGAAAGATATTTACTACTCTCTTCTAGAGTACTCCTAACGTTTTTCTAGAATCACTCTAAATTCTCATTCTAGAGTGCTCCTCTCAATTCTCTACAACTCTTTGACTATTCTAGATTCTTCATGAAATAAGTTGGTGATGAATTCTTAACATTCCCCCTCAACACAAACTTAATTTGTTCTTTGCATATGTTGTGAGTGAGTTAAACCTTGAATAAAGAGAGAACATAAAAGAAGGTAAATGAGGCCCTCCCTCACTGCTATAATAAAGAGAGAACATAAAAAAAGCTATTGATAACTCATACACCCTTCTCCGGTGCTTAACCAAGGAAGGAGACTCTTCTTTGCTAGACCAAATACTTCTCCTTTATCCCTTGCCATGCTTTTTAGCTCAACCACTCTCTGTTCTTAAGGGTTCCCCTCTCTCAAAAAAAACATCTATAAGCATAACAAGTTATTCAGCACAAGTCATACATGTCAAGCCTAATACTGGGCAACTACCACCTACCAAATGTTGCTTTCAGCATGTCCAAATTCGTTTATCACCTTAACACTAGATAAGATGAGCTACAGTGTTGCAGAAAGTGGGATTAATATCCACATTTGCAATATTAGCAACTACTAACTGTGTGTCAAAATTTTGAGTTCGCCCAATAGACCAACACTGATCAGAAAACCTACTTCTCTTAATCCCAAAGCTCATCACATTCTCCCTAAGGTTCTTCTCCAGAGTCCCTAAAGTTCATCAAGTTTGACCATACATGGTATTTAATAAACATTTCAAATAGCAATAAGTACCTATCATGTGATATTAGTTGGTTGGTTCCCGAGCTCATCAGATTCTCCCTAATGAGCGTTACATTTTAGAATAGCCCACATTGTATTCACATTTATCACAAAATTTATCCCACCAGTAAAGGGAAGCAAACTAGGAAATATCTTCCTCGATCTATCATAAATGTGTGATATGTGATAGCAGTACATATAAACACTAAAGATCTTGGCAAAAATACAAACAAATGAACAAGCACGGCAGTGACTACTCACTTCCTGGTATTTAAATAAAGTCAGGACTTACGGAAAACAATCACTGTCTTTCATTCTTGTAGGCTCCTCTTAACAAGTTCCATGAACGGAGCTCAACCTTTCTATTGCACTAACTAGTTTAACATATCAAGCTTCATTATGTTAAAACTTGAAAACCAATACAATGTTTGTTACTCTAATCCTAGATAAAAAGATGAATAAAGCTTCGATAAGAAGGATTCGGGCTAACCCTAATGTGCTCACAAGTACCCCATGTGACAATCTGGAGTTTGATGTAACCAAATCAAGTTTTCTGGGACCCAAAGTTTATCACATTCTCCAGAACATGCATGGAGTTTATAAATAAGTATAGATTGCGCTCGACGTGAATTCATAATAGAAAAACTCTTCACCTCAACATCTACCAGAATATATGGAAGCAAACAAAACACACCAGCCTTGTAAAAGGAAGTATGCATGTCTAAGCTCGACACTATAGCTATAAAGTAAATAATAAATAGAAAGCTATTGATAACTCACTTTCTAGAATTGAAACAACATAACTCTCCCGACATCTCACGATTTCTTTAACAGACTCCATCCTCCCTACTCATCTATTTACTTAAATGACTACTTAAGAGTTTCTCTTGTTCATAGATCTTGAAACCATATTATCATCAATTACTCAAAATCATTTCCTTAGGCAACAACAAAAGCTCCACTCTACCCCTACATTGTTATCTGACAAAGTAACCTGAGTGAATGGAAGTTCGCTCTTGAAAAACTCCAGCTCTTTCTTTTAGTTGACAACCATTTACATATGATCCCTGTCAATTCTCATAGACTTAACCATCTATTTATCAGTGGTAACTGGTAAGCAACCGATGTACATTTATTCTTGCACAAACTTAACATAAAACTGAGAGTTCATACAGCCTACCTACCAAGAATTACTAAAACTGTGAGGGTCGTTTGGTTGGGAATAACTTATCCCGGGATAAGTTATTCCAACATTTATATGAGATAACTTATCCCATCCCTAAGGTATAAATGATGTGATAAATAATCCTAGAATTGCCTAATACCTCCAACCAAACACAGGATAACATAGTCCGGCATTTTATCCCTGGGATTGTTATAGCTTATACCTCACACCAAACAACTCCCGAAAGTTAAAGCACAATGGACCGAAGAAGAAAATAAATAAATGAAACAGATATATATGACGTACACAATAACAAGCATCCACCAGTTCCAGCCAAGTAAGCAGATCAACAGGCATTAAAAGGAAATATAAACAAAGTAATGCCAAAATCACAACTTTTTCCATCAACCACATTTAGATAGCATCAATTTCATGGTATTTAACATAACATTTAAACACCTTAACAATCCATAAACTGCATAAAGCTGTTATCTGAGTTAATACAACTTGCAAGTAATTGAATTAACCAAACCCTAGATGATTTCTCACTGCAGAATCAAATATTTAACAAAACAAAAGTAAGCAAATGACCTCTTCAAGGCTCGGTTTCAACGGATGAGACCTCCCCAGTGAGATCAGAAGCAGAGGAAGGCTCCGAAGCATCAGCCGGCAACTCCGACGGCTTACTTTCACCCTCCGAAGCAGCAGCAGGAGCAGATCTGGACTTAACAGTGTCAATCATGCGCTTGCTAATCTCCTTTGAGTAAACCTGAAGTATCTCAATGCCGTCATCAGCATCGGTAGCAGTGGATCCAGCAGCAGCAAATGCCTCCTCCTCAATCAACCTTGCAGTTTCAGAAGCCTCGTCTTGAGGAAGAGTTCCATAACGCTTAGAGAGAATGGAAGGTGTTGACAGAGACTCGATGAGGCGGTTGATGACGGCGTCACGAGTGCGCTGAGTTGGTGGCCAAATGCTGAAGGAAGTGGCCATCGGTTTGTTCTGAGTCTCCTGAGAGACGGTCTCTTGGGACTGAGTTGAATCGATTTCCGCCATTGATGGTGGTGGTGCTGCGGTGGTGTAGCGGTTGGGGTTTTGGGTTCTGTAGGGTTACGCTCAAATTGAAAATTGGGAAATTGGGGAAATGGAAAAAATGGGAGACAAATAAATAAGGGGAACATTAAAGACAAAATTAAATGAGTTACTGTTTTGCGAAAAAAAGGTTGGCCCCCACTTGCTGTGATTTTTGGGAAATTTTTTGGCGCATTTGGGGAGTATTTCAAGTTTTGATTTTAAATTAATTTTTTATGAAATTTGTTCAAAAAATTTAGGTTCAATATTAAATTTGAACCAAAAAATTGTGTTTTAAAATAAAGAGATTTAAATTTAATAAAAAAGACTTAGAGGGTGTTTGGATTGGCTTAAAAGTTGGTCAAACCTACTTTTAAGTCAGTTTTTGACTTATGGAAGTATTTGACAAATATAAAAAATAACTTAAAATAAGTCAAAATGACTTAAAACAAGTTAAGAAGTGTTTGGCAAGGTCAAGAATGACTTAAAATAAGTCAAAAACCAAAAGTAGGTCTCCTCCTACTTTTTATTTTTGATTTAAAAACTACTTTTTTAAGTCAATCCAAACGGACCCTTAGATGTGAAGAAATTGTTTGTACTGAGATGATTTTATTAAGGAATAGTTAATTAACATCATTATTGATTTATGGGAAAAGAGTCTGATATATCCTCAACTTTGTCATTTGAAGCTGATATGCCCCCGTTATGAAAGTGGTTCATATATACCCTAACTGTTATACAAATGGCTCACATATATCCCTATTGTTACAACATGAGCTCATATATAACCTTCATTTAACGGAAGTGAAAAAAAAACAGTTTTAAATTTATATTTTTTACTTATAATTTTTTTAAAATTTCATGCAGGGTATATATGATCCTTCTAGCAAAGTTCAAGGTATATTTTAATCTTTTTTATACATAAATTGTTTTTTGACGTCTTTGATTATCATTGTTTGAGTTTCTTAATCTTATTTCATTTTTCCTTTCATTCCTTTGTGTAAAAGGAAAAAATTTAAAACTATTTTTTGTGGCTATATTATAATTTAAAACTATTTTTTCGACTACATTGTTATTTAGTTTTTGTATTTGAAAAAAAAATTGGGTGATCTATAATAAATTTTACAAGAAAATTAGTGAAACATAAATAAATTTGATCATTAAAATAATAAATTTAAATTAGTCGTTGAAACAAAAAAAAGTCAAAAAAATATATATGTGAGGAGGATTAAATATACCCATATGAGATTATATTTTTTAAATAAAAATTATTTAAAAATTAAATTGAAATTAATTTTTCACTTCAGTTAGAAGAAAATGGTATATGTGAGTCACTTTCATAACAATAGGGGCATATAAGTCATTTTCATAACAAAGAGTATATCAGCTCTAAATGACAAAGTTGAGGATATATAGGCCCTTTTCCCTTGATTTATGAGATAACTTTTTGTAAAACTATATGTTTGAAAATTTGTAATAACATGTAATTATAAAAAAAAAATAGTATTTATTAATTATGCGTGTTCGGTATTACAATGTCTTTCTTGCTCATTAATTTGGTAAAATTGATTAGAGTTGGAGATGTTTGATAATTTGTGAAAATTATGAAAATTTTCATATTTATAAAGAAAAAGATATATATAATTTAAGAAATTTAACTTGCAAGATTACATAAAATTTCAACTTCAAATCATGAGTTGTAATTGTTGGAAAACATATATGCACAGTGGAAGCATATAATCTTACTGCTTACATGAATAATAGATAACCCAATTGTTTATGCTAGAACACATAAACATACTGAAATTTAATTCAAGAATTACCTCTTGAATCGTGGGCAGATACCTTCAAGCAAATCAACGAGTTAGACAGACCTTCAAGCGAATTCACAAGATATATAGCTGGTCTTCTATAGTGATCCCAAGTTCACATCCGAACTCTCTCAATATTTGGGTGGGCAAGTATGAATAGAAAACCTTTAATCTCTTTCTAGGTTAGGAGAATCCCTACTTATAGAGATTTCTTCCCAGTCCAAAGAAGAGAAGAAAACCCAGTGTTTCTTGAAAACAAGAAAAACACATGTTTTTCACACACGTTAGTTTTCTCTTGAATAAAACTAACGTTATTTTCCTCATTTTTCCTTAGAAACAAAATTCTGAGTTCTAGTTTAATATGGACACTGTAGGGACCACAACATTAATTAGAAATAATTCCAAATAATTATTTTGAATTATTCTTACCATAATAAATTACAAATCATTCCACTAGAAATTCGTAATTGCACTCCTCTATTTATATTTCGAAATTCCTCATTAAACACTTGTGTAATTCTCCATGTTAAGATTACAGATACTAATCAATAAATTAAGTTACTGACGAATTTAATTTAATGATTAATTTCCTTTAGAGCATTGCTTAACTTATTTCATGTGTCGGATTCATTAATCCACTTGCAAGGTTTGACACGATGAAAACTTATAAGTTTCTCAAAAAGGCATATCAATCAATTTCTATAACAAATGAGACATGGATTCCATCAACTAACTTATTATTTCACCAATATATACTATTATCATCCAATCTATCAGACATATTAACCAATCTCAGAATCTCACATTTTAATAAATCAAAACGATAATTAATATATACAGATCATAATAGTTATATCAGGATTAAGAATATAAGTACATTTAGTAGTTTAGAGAATATGTTTTTGTCAGCCATTCTAAGACAACTATCTCTACTCGGTCCCATTCAATACATACAAAATGCACTAGCACAAGAAGTTGGAACTATACCGTTCCCATAATCAAGATAAATTACATATAATCTTGTGCTACAATCGGACCGATGACATGTTTAATTTCCATCCTAGATTGTGAACAAAAAACTTTATACTTGTAAGAACCGATAATTTAATCCTCTATGTGTAAGCTAAAACTCTACACACTAAATTATCTACTATATAAGTAAACAGACACCATAAACGAATATATGATCTATTAAAACTGAAAAAATATTTATCTAAAATAAATATTATATCTTACAACAACAACAACAACCCAGTGAAATCCCACTAGATGGGGTCTGGGGAGGGTAAATAGTACGCAGACCTTGCCACTACCTCGTGGAGGTAGAGAGGCTGTTTCCAAGAGACCCTCAGCTCAAGAACATCAAATCTAAGTAACAAAATATTATATCTTAACATATGGTTAATAGTATATATCCCAACAGTAATTATATCCAAACGGATCCTTACTACTGTTGTTTGAATACTAGACACGATTCAAAGACTGATTTAACCAATTTTATATGCCAAGATAATATTTAGAGAAAACTCAAACTTATAAAACTTCAGTAGGATATCCTGGACTTTGAACTTACTCCGATTTCAATCTACGTGAAGTTGTTTGACTTGCTACAAAACTTTTAAAAGAAATTAAACCAGTTTACACAATTGTTAAATGAGGCTATAGTTAAAGCTGAAACTATTACCTGTATAATCATTTGTATTATAAAGCTTAGTTTCGAAAATCAAGTTGCAACATCAGCAGATCTAATATTGTTTTACTGTGATAGATGAAGAGTGTTATTCACTTCTAACCATTAGCTACACATAATGATTAAACTTCACTTTTAAAGGTATTATATTTCATTTTATACATCATTGTTTCAAAGCTGGGAGAGAAGCTGCACGAAGTTGGAATGCGGAGTGCAAATAGCCTCCAAGGACTTAATTTTCTGAATGTTGATTCTTGAATTGTAGCTTAACTCCAAGTTTTCCTCTCCGGCACTTTGCCAATCAAAGCATTGAATAAGTGCACCAAGCGCCAATGAAATAGCACGTGTTCCCATAGTAGCTCCAGGACATGATCTTCTCCCCATTCCAAATGGTAAAAATTTATAGTTGAATCCTTCTTTTTCCCCTTCCATTGCCTCAAACCTCTCTGGTTTGAACTCGTTAGGCTCCTTCCATACTTCGGGATCCCTTTGAATTGCCCAAATGTTAACCAGTAGGATCGTATGTTTTGGTACATTGTAGCCACCAACAGTACAATCCTCTGATGAGTAGTGAGGTAATAGAAGTGGTACTGGAGGGTATAATCTTAGCGTCTCATTGATAACACTATGCAAATAAGGAAGTTTAGTGAGATCAGATTCGTTTAGCAAACGCTCCTTCCCTACTTGGATATCAATCTCTGCCTTCAACTTATGCAATGCCTCAGGATGAGCTAAAAGAAGTCGCATCGCCCATTGGAGGGATGTTGACGAGGTATCTGTTCCAGCAACAAATATGACCTGTAGCACAATTCAAACAACTAGCTTTCTAAGTTTACAAACTATAAAGAACATGTACATAGAGATGAAAGAGCTAATAGTCAAAAGTACATCTGATCCATCACTTTTTTTGCGAATTTCACACTTCAACTATCAGTTATTCCCTTTTCCTACCTGGACTATCATCATCTATATATTAAAACACACCTCGAAGCTGACTAGGCCAACTATCAGTTGTTCCCTTTTCCTACCTGAACTATCACTATCTACTCAACTAGATGTGTTTTAATACATAGATGGTGATAATTCAGATAGGAAAATGAAACAATTAGTGATGGTTCATATAGGAAAATGATTCATTTGATAGTTGAGATGTGAAACTCGTGAAAAAGTGATAATTCAGATGTGTTTTTTATCATTATCTCTACAATGAAATGAGTTTTAGAAACATAAGGGAAGTGTAACAGGATACCAACCAGCATAATACTTTTGATTACATCTTCAGTGTAGAATTCAGGCTCAGATTCTTGGAGAGACAACAGAGTTCCAATCAATGTGTTCTGTTTCTCCCTGTTTCCAACACTAACTTTCTCCTGTCTAAATTCCTCTAGCAAATTGTTCAAGAATTCATTTCTCTGATTATGCACTAAATTCATTTTCTTTTCCATCCCCTTATAACCAATCCACCTCAAAAGTGGCAAGAAGTCACACATATTCAAAACTGGTATATCTACAGAGAAAATCCCCTTTAGTCTTTCGATCATCGCTATCCCCATTTCCATACCAGCATCTTCCTCACTCACTAAATGTCTCCCCGCGACAATTTTGTTCATAAGGTTGAAACTAAAAGTACAAATCCAGTTTGTCAAATCCACATTTCTGCTTCTACCATTACAAAATTTGAATAATGAACGCGTAAAGTTAACAACTTCCTGATCCCGGACATTTGACGTTTTCTGTAGGCTGTTTGAAGATAAAAGCTCGATAACTGTCAACCTTCGAAGAATTTTCCATAATTGTCCATAAGGAGCCCAAATATAGGCCGTATAGTTGAATGTCAACCAGTCTCCTGCGATCAGAGGGAGATTCAGAATTTAAACTTAACATAAATATAAGTTCAAAACATAATATTACACATATATCTATGGTATAAGTAAAAAAAAAATGTCCTTCCTACTTGGGGCATTCGAAAAAACCAATAACTTTGGTCTAGACCATGTAATTATGTATTTATTCAGAATTCATAAATTCAAAATTTTAACTGTCTCTGTGCTTTTTACCTGCCATGCTACGTGGTCGATTTGCAAAAATGATATCATTTTTGGTGAAACATTCTTCGACTGCAGATGGCGACGAGACAATAAGTACAGGCATAGAGCCATACCTAAGATACAAAACAGGACCATATTTTGCTGATAATGAGGTTAGTGTCATCAATGGTTTGTTTTTCAAAAGGTAAAGATGGCCTATAATTGGAAATGCAAGTGGACTAGGTGGTAGATTATTTCTTCTAGAATTGAATAAATATTTGTAAAAAATTGAAAAAATTAGAACAAGAAAGATTGTAAGATAGTAGTTATATTGGTTCTCCATTGTTGAATTAACAAATTGAAGATTGTTTTGGAGATGAGAATTAATGAGAATCATATATATATATAAAGCTAAATGTAGGCAAGGATGATGTGGCACCTCTCTAAGGCCACCATTGCTATTTATCTTTTTTCTCATTTTTTTTGACATTTTTCTCTAATTTTTCTTATTTTTTAATCAAAGAACTAATCATATTCTATCCTATTTATTAAGTTTCATTAAATTTTATAACAACCATATTAATTTATTATGGCACCTCTTTATGGCCTAGAATATTATTTATCTTTTAGTCTTCCCTTCTTTTTTAA
>JAJOOR010009389.1:0-14603 GCA_036250505.1 Solanum acaule
AAAAAACATTAAAAAGATTTCGAATTCCCTTAGTTTTCACAGTCAAATTATACCTCATTTGTAACCTCTATCACTGACTTCAAAACAGCAACAACAAGAAAACAAACACAATACAATAAAAAGAAACTTGTCACAGACCCCAACTCATCACATAGTAAACACAATACAAGATTCCGTGACTTGACAAATCACTAGGCGCTCACATACTCGAATATGCATAAAAGAAATAGAAGAAAGACACAAACTTTAAATATCAATCACATGTCAAACTAATCAAGTTCGGAGTTAATTTCTAACACTAATAATCCTTTACACTTGTTACGATCTAATTTTCAAACAAAAAAAAAAAAGAAGACATAAACATGTACATGTTTTAACCAAAGAATTTAAACAAAAAAAATGAAACCGATGGTTCTTGATGCCTTTCGCCTTTTTCAGGCGTAGTAGTGCCGGTGGTGTGGCTTTTGAGGTCTGTTTCGATTCTGAAAAAGATGATGGAAGGGATGTAAAGTTGACATGAGGAAGCTATGATTGATAGAGGATAGGGAGATATATTGAAAACCACCGGAAATTGCCATTTTCCGGTGGTCTGTAGGTAGAAACGTTTGGCAGAGGAGGAGAAAGGTTGATGGGAGATGGAGCGGTGTGTATCTGGGAAAAGAAAGAAGAACAGAGGCATTGGGATTGTTCTATTTTGGGAAAAGAAGAAAGGTCTTATTAATTTGGGCCGTCCGATCAAACGATCGAACGGTTAAAATAAATCAGAAATTAAAAGGAAAAGTTATATATATATATTAAATAATGGTTAAAGCTCAATTAACTAGGACCATCAAATTTAATCGTAGGGTCAAGATTTAAGCTAAAGAAACACAATCCATGTGCTCACCTACATGGCACACACGGATTGGCCGGTTTAAGGAAACTTGAATTGCCAAAATTATTCAAATTAAATTCATTTAAATTATAACCTCTCCTTTATTAAAAAGTCATAATTTATTAAATTTAAAAAAATTATTTTGCAAGATTAGCTTGTTTGATAAAATTAGTCACTCTTAAAAATTAAATTAATATATATTAGTAACTTATTAATTAAATAAACTTTCTAATTTTAATAAATGTACGAAAAATATCCATTGCGACAAAAATAAAATTATATTTGAACACAGCTAGATTCAATTCTTTAAGAATGACACTTATAAATAAAAATGATAAAGTAAGTAGTGATATAATATATTTAATTTTTATAAGAAAAAAAATGAAATAAATTTATGAGATAATAAATAACTAAAAATATTTTTGTGTTCCTACAATTAATTTCATAACACATATATTATTATTATTATTATTGTTCTTATTATTATAGTTAAATGTGGAGAGCCAAAATTGGGTGTCAACAGCTTGCCCCTTTCTTTGTCCATGGAATAGAGTAAAGAAGACGTGGACAAAGAAATATTGACATTATCCAATTTTAGGCGACCCACCAAAATACACTTTGAGCAATAACTTGTCTAGAATGGTTAGGGAGTTATGGCTAAACTCTGGCTCCTGAGTTGCCTACACATCTCAGGTTTCATGAGAAATCAGGCCACATGTAGTTCGAGAGCATAGCATTTTTTTATTAAAAATTTGCCCAGTATCGAATTATGGTAATACTGAAATCTTTCAGTGATGAGGTATGAAGATATTAACACGAATAGAGGGATGAGATATGGTTCAAAAGAAACTTGAATGAGAAATGTTCCACAGCAATTTCTACTAAAGACTCATGGTAGATGAATTTTAAAAAGAATGCCCGGTGTCGAGTTACAATGAACTGAGACATGAAAGAGCTATAAGGGAAATTTAAATCTGAATTTCTGAAAATCGAGTTGAGTTGAGTTTTGAAAGTGAATCATTGACGTAGCTAGTGATGCTTGACATTGCACTAACTTGCCCTAGTTTGCTGCTTAGAGGGAGTTCCTCGTTGTAATGCTTTGTCCTGCAAAACATGTAAAAGGGTGAAAAGTACCTGTTGCGGTTCAAGAATTATAAATTGAAATAGTAATGTAAAGAGTAGAGTGTAGATGTTCAGACGACTGTTGACGCCTCTTTTTGTGTTGTGAGTGTGATGTAGGCAGAGTAACTTGTAATGTAAAGGCCCTTGACTGGCGAGGCTGTTGTAATGTAAAAGCCTGCATCTGGCTGTGTAAAGCTTGTAATGTAAAACCTCTGGCTGGCGGGGCTGTTGTAATGTAAAAGCCTGTATCCGGCTGTGCAAAGCTTGTAATGTAAAGCCTCCGGCTGGCGGGGCTGTTGTAATGTAAAAGCCTGTATCCAGCTGTGTAAAACTTGTAATGTAAGGCCTCCGGCTGGCGGGGCTGTTGTAATGTAAATGCTTGTATCCGGCTGTGTAAAGATTGTAATGTAAAAACCCTCGACTGGCGGGGCTGTTGTAATGTAAAAGCCTGTATCTGGCTGTGTAAAGCTTGTAATGTAAAAGCCCTCGACTGGCGGGGCTGTTGTAATGTAAAAGCCTGTATCCGGCTGTGTAAAGATTGTAATGTAAATTTAATTATCGGCGTGTGATAGAGTTTCTATGCGTGCTTGCCCCCGATCGATGGAGCTTCAGTGACGTCACTACGATGTGGTCTCCGATTGGCGGAGTTCGATCGATGTTTGCTATGTACTACCTCCGGGTGGCGGAGTTTGACGATGTTTGCTATGTATAGTCTCTGATTGGCGGAGTTTGACGTTGTTAGACGGTGGTCTCTGATTGGCGGAGTTGCTGATGAGGTTAGATTACAAGCTCCAGTTGGTGGAGTTATTTTGAAAGAAAACTAGCTATCTTATTTTCCTATGATGATCCTCTTTTCTTCAGCACTTGATCCGGATCTTGAGCGTACCTGCAAAAATTTAAATGAAATATTCTATGACATAAGATGCAAGTTGAAGTACTTCGGGGAAATAAAGTAGGGAAAAAGTATTTTGGCTCATGATTGTGAAAAGTCGAATGGCGTGTCTGGTCATGCTCCAAAACTTGATGTTATTTTCTTGATTCCTATGTTCCTGCACTCAAAGAAAATTTTAGTTTGGGAGGGGGTGTTGATTTGCATCGACTTGTGGACTGAAGCCTCGTCACTAGAATCCTTCGACACCTTGTCAGTACCGCACATAGTTTCTTAACCTAGAGACTTGGTAGGTGGATGAGTGGAAAAAAAATATTTTTTTTTTTTGAAAAGAATTAGCTTGTTTTTCTAGAAAAATAAGTATACTGTATATGTATTAGGTATATATATATATATATAGTAATTCTCCAGCGTTTTAGATTATGACATATTCCGAAGTCCATTGAGATTTCCATTTTGTTGACTATATCCAATATAGTCCTCCTGTAGCTTTTACCCTTCTGATGAAGCTTTCCTAGCTCTTTTGCAGACACTGCGACGATCAATATTCTTCAACATTCTGAGGTTATGCTAACTATGAGGAAGTGTTTCCTAAGGGTAAGTAAAGAAAAATAAATAAATAAAAATTATGCAATGCATCGATCGAGCCTGACTCAGGCTGCCTACGTATCCCCAAGATAGGAATCAGATCGTAACGTAGTTCGAATACAAAAGGGAGAAGTAGAAGTATGTAATGCAATGACCGAGCTTGACTCAAGCTGCCTACGTATCCAAGTGGAATCAGGTCGTAACGTAGTTCGAATTACAATAGGAAAGTGAAAAATATGAAATGCAATGACCGGGCCTGACTCAGGCTGCCTACGTATCCAAATGGAATCAGGTTATGACGTAGTTCAAATACAATGGGAAAGTGAAAAATGCGAGGGACCGAATCCGACAAGGATTGCCTACGTATCCCACTGAGGGAATTCAGGTTGAGCGTAATTCTAAATACATAGAAATGATGATTTTGGGTTTTCTAAGGGAGACCGGATCCGATGTGGGTAGCCTACGTACCCCACCATGGGAAGTCAGGTTTAGACGTAGTTCTGTTACATTGAAAAATGCAAAAGTACACAAAATAAGCGCTAATCTTGAGGTCTTCAGATGTAGTATTTCTTGATGGCGTCTGAATTGATTGGCTTTTTACTCACTCTGCCGTCCATTTCTAATACGATTACCGCTCCTCCTGAGAGTACTCTATGAATCATGTAGGGTCCTTGCCAATTTGGTGCAAATTTCCCTTTGGCTTCTCCTCGATGAGGAAAGATCTTCTTCAATACTAACTGCCCCGGTGTGAACTGTCGAGGTCTGACTTTTTTGTTGAAGGCTTTGGTCATTCTGTTCTGATAGAGTTGTCCATGACAAACCGCATCCATCCTCTTTTCATCGATGAGCATCAACTGTTCATGCCTGCTACGTATCCATTCTGCATCGTCGAGACCAACCTCTTGGATAATCCTTAAAGATGGTATTTCCACCTCAGCAGGTATTACTGCTTCTGAACCATAAACCAACATATAAGGAGTTGCCCCAATTAACTTTTCATGCCATTGCCTGTGATTGTCTACTATCTTCCTTAAAATCTTATTTATATTCTTATTTGCAGCCTCAACTGCTCCATTCATCTGTGGCCGATAAACCGTGGAATTTCAATGAGCAATCTTGAACCTTTCACAAGTTTCCTTCATAAGATCGCTGTTGAGGTTGGCTGCATTGTCTGTTATGATTGATTCTGGAATTCCAAACCGACAAACTATGTTGTTGCGAACAAAGTCTGTCACTACCTTCTTAGTCACTGCCTTGTATGTCGAAGCTTCGACCCATTTTGTGAAATAATCGATAGCCACCAGGATGAAACGATGTCCATTTGACGCGGGAGGCTCTATGGGTCCAATAACATCCATGCCCCAAGCGGCAAATGGCCAAGGGGAACCCATCACATTTAGCTCATTTCGTGGAACCCGTATAAAATCTCCATGCACTTGACATTGATGACATTTTTGCACATATCGGATGCTATCTCTCTCCATGGTCATCCAAAAATATCCGGCTCTTAGAATTTTCTTTGCCAAAGTGAACCCATTCATGTGAGGTCCACATGTTCCTGCATGTACTTCTTCCAAAAGCCTTGTCGCTTCTGCGGCGTCAACGCACCTCAGCAATCCTAAATCTGAAGTCCTCATATACAGGATTTCTCCGTTAAGGAAGAAATGATTAGCCATCCTCCTCAAAGTCCGTTTCTGGTTGCTTGTGGAATTTTCAGGATATTCTTGTGCCTCTATCAATCTTCTGATGTCATAGTACCAGTGTTTTCCATCCAGTTCCTCATCTACATGAAAACAGTATGCATGTTGATCATGTATCTCTATATCGATAGGGTCGATGTATTTCTTGTTTAGGTGTTGAATCATCGAGGACAATGTTGCCAAAACATCGGCAAACTTATTTTGAGCTCGAGGGACATGGTTGAACTTAATCCTTGTGAATCTCCTACTCAACTCTTTAATGCAATGCAGATAAGGCAGGATCTTGACATTCTTAGTGGTCCATTCTCCTTGCACCTGGTGAACCAATAAGTCGGAATCTCCTATCACCAAGAGTTCTTTGATGTTCATGTCGATGGCCATCCTGAGTCCAAGAATACAAGCTTCATATTCCGCCATGTTGTTGGTACAATAGAACCTGATCTTGGCTGAGATCGGGTAATACTGACCTGTTTCCGAAATTAGGACTACTCCTATTCCAACTCCAATAGAGTTTGATGCTCTATAAAAAAACATTCTCCATCCATCATATGACTCTGATATGTCTTCTCCTATAAACAAAACCTCTTCATCAGGGAAGTAGGTCGTGAGTGGCCTGTATTCCTGGTCCATCGGGTTTTCTGCGACGTGATCAGCCAGGGCTTGTCCTTTGATGGCCTTCTGTGTCACATACACAATGTCGAACTCGCTCAATAAAATTTGCCACTTCGCCAGTTTACCCGTAGGCATGGGCTTCTGAAAGATGTACTTTAGTGGATCCATTCTTGAGATCAAGTACGTAGTGTATGTAGACAGGTAATGCCTAAATTTTTGCGCAGTCCAAGTCAAAGCGCAACATGTTTGTTCCAACAGCGTGTATCTTGCCTCGTATGGTGTGAACTTCTTGCTCAAATAGTAAATAACTTGCTCTCTTCTACCTGTCTCATCATGCTGCCCCAATACACATCCAAATGCATTATCCATGACATATAGATACAATAACAAAGGCTTTTCCGGCTCTGGTGGGACTAATACTGGTGGATTGAACAAGTATTCTTTGATTCTATCAAAAGCCCTTTGGCATTCCTCTGTCCATTTTGTGGCAGCATCTTTCTTCAGCAACTTGAATATGGGTTCACAGATCACTGTGGATTGAGCTATGAACCGACTGATGTAATTCAACCTTCCCAAAAAACTCATCACGTCCTTCCTGGTCTTGGGTGGAGGTAGCTCTTGGATTGCCTTTATCTTCGATGGATCCAACTCTATGCCTTTCCTGCTAACGATGAATCCTAATAGTTTTCCCGCGGGTACTCCAAATGCACACTTTGCTGGATTCAACTTCAGATTATACTTACGCAACCTCTCAAAGAACTTTCGTAAGTCATCCAGGTGGTCTGAACTTCTTTTGGATTTGATAACGACATTAACCACGTACACTTCAATTTCCTTGTGGATCATATCGTGAAAAAGGGTAGTCATGGCCCTCATGTAGGTTGCACCGGCATTTTTGAGACCAAATGGCATTACTCTATAGCAATACACTCCCCATAGAGTGATAAACGCCGTCTTCTCTGCATCATCTTCATCCATTAGGATTTGGTGATATCCCGCAAAGCAATTGACAAATGATTGTAACTCATGTTTTGCACAATTATCGATGAGTATATGAATGTTTGGAAGAGGGAAATCATCCTTAGGACTGGTCCACACATATTCTGATCTTTCCATCCTTTTTCGGCACAGGCACAATATTGGCTAACCATGTGGGGTAATTTGTGACCCTTACAATGTTCGCCTCAATTTGCTTAGTTACCTCCTCCTTGATCCTTAAGCTCAAATCTGGCTTGAATTTTCTTGTCTTTTGCTTAACAGGTAGACAAGTTGGATCAGTCGGTAATTTGTGCGAGACAATATCGGTGCTTAATCCTGGCATGTCATCATAAGACCAAGCAAATACGTCAACATATTGCTCAAGCAATTCTATTAACTCTTGCTTTCTTTCAGCCTCCAAATGTATGTTGACTCGTGTCTCCTTCATGATTTTCTCATCTCCTAAGTTGACAACCTCTGTTTCATCCATATTGGGTTTCTTCTGACTTTCAACCTGCTCAATCTCGTGTGACAGATTTTCAGGCATCATGCTTTCATCATACTCTTCGTGATCTTGTTCATCATTTTCACCTTGCTCGGCGGATTCGTTACATGTCATAACCGTTGAACGAGGATTTTTATTAATATGAGTGCTGAAAAGTGTAAAAGGTAAGTAAAAATAAATAGATATTTAAAATAACGAGATTTAAAAAAAAAATAAAAAAATAAAGACTTTTATTTCAAAGCATTCTAGCTTTTAGAAAAGGCAAGCAACAAAAGATTGGGCATGATTCAAACCCCAATTTGATCATGCGAATTTTTAAAATTAAGACTACTTTTCCACACTACCAGGACTCTGGTTGAAACAGGGACGGGCTGGTGGTCCAATTCTGCAAGATTTCTCCAGGTTTGGCATCACAAATGGTCAACTTGTTGAGATTTATCCCTTCTTCTTCTCCAGCCATGGCCACGAACAGATTGCCTATTCTTTCCATGATGTCATCAACGCCGGCTTGATCTGGAATCAAAGCTTGTTCTGGTACAAAAATTGTATTGCTTGACCCGTGACGGTCCCTTCCCGAGGCAGGCTCATATCCGAGTCCGTTGGTGCCTTTTTGATGCTTCAGCTGGATTGGCTCAACTATACCATTGGACTTTGGTCCAAGTCCATTCTTAGGGTGATATCCATACTTCAACATTTCTGACGCAACCATTTTTGCTGCACTTGACAATTTGGTATCTTCGGGATCTGCTTCCTCATTGACCCTTATAGCTTGCATGATTTCCAAAGTGTGAAAAGTGGCTCCATCGAACTCGTCGGTGACTGGGATAGAATTAACAGAATGAATAGGGTGACTGAGCACTCCGTGGACGGTAACTTCTGTGCGTCCCCACTCAAACTTTACACATTGATGAAGAGTGGAAGGAACCGCTCTTGCCATGTGAACCCATGGTCTTCCCAACAACAGGTTGTAGTTAGACGATACATCCATCACTTGAAATAGAATGGGGAATTCAGCCGGCCCTACCTGTAATTTGAGATAGATCTCTCCAATGACACTTATTTGCGCTCCATCAAATGCTCTAACTTTTACACGACTTTCCCTTATCTCTCCCATATTAACACATAAATCCTTCAGAGTGGTGAAATAACAGATGTTGCATCCAGAACCACCATCAATTAAAACTCGAGTCACAATTTTATCACAACATTTGACTGCGATGTGAAGCGCTTTGTTGTGACCAGCCCCTTCTGCAGGCAACTCATCATCGTGGAAAGAAATCTTGTTAGCTTCCACTATTCTTCCAATTGTTGCAGCTAACGTCTCACTTGTGGTCTATTTTGGAATGATCACTCCGCTTAACACCTCCGCTAAAGCATTCCTATGAGCTTCAGAACTCATAAGCAAAGACCAAATGGATATGTGGGCTGGCGTCTTCTTCAGCTGTTCTTCAACCGAATAGTTTTTAGACTGCATCTTCTTCCAAAACTCTGCTGCTTCAGCATCGGTAACATTCTTCTTTGGATTCTGTTCTTTTCCGAGAATTCTTTGATTCAGATCCTCTGGGGCGTAACACCTCCCCGACCTAGTCATTCCTTGAGCCACGGCAGTGTCGATCATCTTGCCCTTGGCACCTGCTCGATAGTCCCATGGGACTGCTTTAGTGTCATACTCTGGCTTTCTGGCAATTAGAGTGGTCACTACAACTCTTGGGAGATATGTTTGGACAGTCAGAGGTTCCCTTAGTTGAACAGTAATAATAGGTTGCGCCGAAGATGTCATGGCATCCGCTTCATCTATGTTTAGATAGTCGGGGGTCCATATTCGTCCTCCAGAGTAACCATGTTGACTTCTCGATTCTCATTATTAGGCAAGGGATTGTTGTTCACATTGGGAGGTGCTGGAGTGCATTTGATTACTCCTCTCCTGATCAAAGGCTCGATCTGGTTATTCAAACCGTAACAATCTTCTGTGTCGTGTCCTTGGACTCCTGAGTGGTAAGCACATCGCTTGTTCCCATCAAAATTACGAGGGATTGGATCAGGAAGTTTTCCTTCAACTGGTTGTAGCACTCCCGCTGTCCTCAACCTCTCAAACAATTGAGCATAGGGTTCAGCAATCAGTGTGTAAGCGCGAGCATTTCTAGCTTCAGGATTTGGACGTGGTCTCGATGCATAAATTGGTCTATTTTGGTGGATTGGTGCTTGGACAGGGACATATGGTCTTGGAGGGTTTTGGTACGCTAGTGCTCGGGGTGGGTTATAGTGTGGTTGGGTATTATACACTGGGACGTATGAAGTATGCGCAGCGATTTGGGGATTATTGGGGTATCGATGGGATGGTCCTCCTTGTTAGTAAGTGACATTTGAAACATCCTCCCTTTTCTTTTTTATGCCGCCAATGGAACCCGATTGTATAGCCCTACTTGCAGCTTGCAATGCGACCATAGACTGAATCTTCCCAGATTTAACACCCTCCTCTATAAAGTCTCCCATCTTGACCAATTCTGCAAACTTCTGACCCATCATTGACATCATCTTGTCAAAGTAGATACCTTCTTGAGGTCGAATAAAGTACTTTGAGAGCTCACTCTCATCTAGTGGTAGTTGCACCCTTGCGGCCTCAGTTCTCCAACGTCGTGCATATTCCTGGAAATTCTCAGATGGCTTCTTCTGTATATTGGCCAATGAGAATCTGTCAGCAGTAATTTCAGTATTGAATCTGAAACGAGTCATGAAGTCCTCGGCCATTTCCTACCAGTCACGCCATTTGCGAGGGTCTTAGTGGGTATACCAGGTTAATGCTTCTCCAGACAGACTCCGAATGAACAACTTCATCCTCAACTTCTCATTTCTCCCTACACCGACTAACTTGTCACAGTATGCCCTTAAATATGCGTGAGGGTCACCCTTTCCATCGAACATGTCAAACTTCGGTGGTTTGTACCCTACCGGCATGTCAATGTCTGGATGGATGCACAAGTCATCATAATCCAGACTCTCTGTCCCTCTAGTGACTTGTAAGCTTTTCAATGCTTTTCTCAAACCCTGAAGCTGGGCATTTATCGATGCATCTTCTTTCAACCGAGCATTTTTCTCCATTTCTTCATATTGATCGACCTCGTATGGGACATTAACCACAGCTGGCATGGTGAAGGTAGGAGCCCCAGCGGCATATACGGGTGGAACATGTGGCTCATAGGGAGCGACGACATGTGCCCCAAGTATCTGCTGCATTGTAGGTATGGTAGGGTCGCGGTTGGAAAGGTCGGGAACAGTCCTGACTGCGGTTGGAGAAGCTGGTGGTACTTGACCGTGAGTAGGAGCGCGTTGAGTTTGTTCCGGCTGATTTGGCAAGTCAGCTTTTGCGAAGTAGATAGGCGTCTTGAAAGTAGGAAAAGTGGTAGCCGACAGTTTGGCCAAGTCTCGCACTTGACACAATTCTTCCCTCAAGACCTCGAGTTCTTGTTCCATGTGAGCCATTTTCTCCTCGTTTTGAATGTCAGCTATACTTCGAGAACTTTTGGGATTCTCAATAGGTACTATTATGTTTGCAGCAGCGTTGAACTCGTCTTTATCACTCATTTTTCCCTTTGATCGAAGGTTGTATCGTGAGTCAGCCAGTTTGCAAGTCGACACAAATCAATGTACTTTTGGGGATAAATAAAGAAAGGAAAACAAAGAAAAGAAAACTATGTTAGTTTGAGAAATATTGAAAGCTGTAACAAATAAGTAGATGTAACACATATATACGCCAATTCGGCGACATGCAAAGCGCGTCCTAATATAGAACCTCTTTTTTCCTGAGGTAGGCCTACGTTGCAATTAGTTTGATGATAAATGATTTATTTAAACACATTTTAGATTTGGAGCAAACAGAACTTCATTGATTACGGTTTGGCTATTACAACGATGTAGGCGGTCAGAAGCCGAAGAAATGTACGTACAGGGGTGGCCATAAGGCATACAAGAGGGATAGGACACATGGCACTTTAAAGAGCTTATGAGGGAATTCAAAGAAGAAAAATGATCTACGGCCAAGTTGGAGCATCATCATCATCATCGTCCACATCATAGTAAGAACCCGGGTGATACTCTGGAGATTCGTCGATTTTCTATTCCCAGTTGTTTGAATCTTCCCTTTCATCAAACCCTATGGAACCATATTCTGAGTGAGCGTCTTCTACTGTTGGAACATGTTCATCCTCTATATGCATCACTCCTCCATCTCTAGGGTCATACAAATTAGGGTCATGCTCTGAGTATTCTTCTGGATCCTCTTCCATCTCCTCAGTTGGCTCTCTAGGATCCTCTTCTGGGTCTTCCTCCATCTCTTCATTTGGTTCATCATCAACTGCCTGTATGAGATGGTCAATAGACCGTGGGGTCACCTGCTGATACATGGTCGTAGTGATGTGTATGAGGTTTAATAGCTCCATGCCAATTTGATTTATCTTTGAGTGTCTGTGAACCCCAATATTCCCTCATAGCTAGGCCTAGCGAGAATTCCTCCTATCATAAACCAAGTATAATATTCAGGTGTGCACCACGATTCAACCCCCATGTCTGAGTCAAAAATACCGCACCATCTTTGTACCAAAGCAACGATCCTTTCAATCGGAATTCTTCCTTCATAATTGACCTCTATCAATGCCATATTTGACCATAGAGGAACGCCTTGGGTAATCCCAAACTGCCGGATGACTCTTAAAGGTGCGTAAGGTTGGAAGCCTTCCAACCCAATCAACTCAATAAAATATGCCTGGTTAGTTCTCAACAAAGCTCGGCCATGGACCCACGGTAGTCGCCATTGAATGTGGTTCCCTGTGACGTGGGTCAGGAAAAGGCGCCAACCGTCTTCATCATTTGGGGCATCCCACATGCTCAGTCTCGTTGCATGGCTTCTGATTTTGTTGCGTAAGTCTGCTTTAACACCATTTTCTGCATGTCTTTGATAAAAGTGTTCCAACACCCAAATCTGCAGTAACAAGTTACTTCCCTTAAAGTGATCATATCCTCTAGAGCAAAGGGATAATGATCAAAATATTTCTGCCAAGATCATGGGTACGATGGTCACTCTAATAGGTCCCCAAAACATGAAGATGACCAAAGGTAGTAGGTTGATGTTGACGCACCCTTTTTTCTTTGGGAAGATCATAATACCCAAAAAGGCTGTCACGAAGACAATAGCCCTGAGTCTTTCCCAATCAACCCTGGAGATGAAGAATTCTTGATGGAACCTATCATAGCTATCTCGACGTCCGAACCTTTTAAACAGATAATCCAACTTGACCCATCCTTCATCAACTCTTCGCAAACATTGGCCTACCCTCAAACCCAAAGACTGGAGAAAACTGATTCCTAATGTAGTGCGCGGGGCCAAAGGTACTCTGCCAGCCAACGGTAAGTCAACAATTTGACTTATCTCTTCCAATGTTGGTGTGATTTCAAAATCTGTGAACTGGAAGGTCACCGTTGTTAGTTGCCAAAATTCAATCATTAGAGTAATGAGTGACTTGTTTGCCTCCACATTCAGCAGATCAGTTAACGACCCTAAGTGTAGCATAATCTCATTTCCGTAGGCCACTCGTATGTTTCCCCACCACTCTTTCAAAGTTCGGGGGACCTCAGTCATCATCCTGATATCAGGAAGGTTTTGGTTGATTTGCATCTGAAAGAAAGAGTAAAGGGTATGATGAGTTTATTTGCTCCAAATCTGTTAAGTGTTTAAGTTTGGATAATTTATATCAATTTCACACAAAGTTTATGTCGTTGAGTTTTAAAGAAGAAACTCATTGACATTTGGGTGGTTTCCTAAATGCAACGACAATACCGTATATTGTCTTGCGTAAGGCTATGCAACATAACCTATTCTAAGAGTAAGATTATGTTCCTAGATGATTGAGAGTGAGACTAAATAATTGCGAGAAGGTGCACTATCTTAACGGCACCAACTCTGAAACTAAGGAATCCAAAGAGAGTTTCGGAGGAGTGCAGGAACACCCCTCGCGTGTACAGTGTGTGCGTGTACTGCCAAGACTCGATAGAAATGTGCAACTGACAATGTAGGGAAAGCAGTAACAAGTAGTGTCTTAAAACAAATAAGGAACACAAGCTTGGATTTCACTTGTGACCTTTCCGTTAAAGCAATATATAAATAGCAAGCTGAAAAATAAACACGTAATCACAAATGTTGCTCATAAATTGAGTTTTTCTAAGGTTAAAACCTAAGTAAGGACCCCAGCAGAGTCGCCACGCTGTCGCACCCTATTTCGAACCGGCCGAAACAGTTCACAACATAATGTGGCTGATACTCTGATTTTGGAAAAATTGCTTTTGTTTTAGAGTCGCCACCTAAATTTTAAGGAAAATATTAGGAAAACCATTTTTTAAAATATGTAAATGTAAACTCTGTTTTGATTTGCGAAACCAGTGAAATTCTGAATAAGGGTTTTGGTTACTCGAGGGGAAGGTGTTAAGCACCCCTCAGAGCCTATCTGAAGATAGTCCTTAAACTTAATTTAGGAAAATATAATTAGGAAAACGTGTTTATTTATTTGTTTTAAAATCAATGATAAGTAAATTTTATTATATTTATGAAAAGAGTACAATACAAGGTACGGCATATATTAGTCTTATAAAATAGCTTTAATAGTAGTATTTTATCATATTGTAAAATAAATAAATAAATGTACTTAAATATATGATATATTCATATATATATATATATAAAATATAGGTGTACCATATAAAATTATCCTAAAAATATATAGATGTTGAATTTGCGAACATCTATCGTCTTTATTAAGACGTAAAAATAAGATAGTAGTTGAGTGTAAATATGTAGTAATATGTGATGTGTAATTTGAATGAAAATACGTAAAATGGAGTTTTCTAAAATAAAATAGAATAAAAATACACTAGATGTTAAAATATTATATGAAGGTTTGTAATCTTAAATATGTTTATTATAAAGTGTAAGTTGTGTAAAATATATGAATGTTTATCATTCTTTTTACATGTAGGGATAAGTTGACGATAAATTGTATTTGGTAAAATAATGTGTAAAGTGTAGGAATAAAAATAAATAAATAACATTCGGAATAATAGATAAAATATAATTAATTATGTAGAGAAAATATAGAATATATACCTTTATGTGTATGACATATATATGTGTACCTTGTATTTGAACTTGTTTGCATATCTAAAATTTGAAATAGCATGTTAAAAAGATTAAAATGTTATTAGCAATGTTTGATTCAAAAAAGTAAGTATAGTCAATACATTTTATAAAGGGGTGATGTAAAGAATATAAAAAATCGATCTAGTTATTGA
>JAJOOR010009393.1:0-24028 GCA_036250505.1 Solanum acaule
AAATTATTCCCCTCTAGTATCCGAGGTTTGATTTGGAATATGTCCTCCCAGGATAGAATGATCTCAATCACCAGTGTATTGATACCCAAAACGCTGGTGTCAGCGAGCCACTCAACGGCAGTAAAGTACACTTAAAATACTAGATTTAGTAGTAGAAGAAGAAGTCCAGAAAATTGGTTATTTTAAAATGAGAGGAAATTCCTCAATTTATAGAAAACAGAGAGTAGTGTGAAAAGGTTCTTATTGTGCCTTACCGGAAAGGTCACAAACCTTTGAAAAGTCACAATCTTTCGGAAAGGTCACCACCTTTCATAAAAGTCACAACTTTTCAGGAAAGTCGCAACTTTTGAGAAAAGTCACAACTCTTCATAATAGTCGCAACTTTTCATCAAAGTCACAACTCTTCATAAAAGTCGCAACTCTTCATAAAAGTCGCAACTCTTCATTTTCCATTCACACCTTTTAAAACCCAACAGTTATGACAATACTAGCAACCATTTGTACTGCTACTCGTAACCCTTCATATGATTACCATTCATGTTGTGCCTTATTAAGGCAGAATTAGTAACCCATTAAGAGGGCTTAAGCAAGGAGAACCTCTTTCATCATTCTTATTTGTTAAAAGGGCAGAACTACTTAACAGAATGACAGACAGTCCACTACAACAAAAAAGAATTTTGCAGCAATAATATAATTGCCACTATATTATATTTAGGTGCAATAATAAATATGAGTATTTATAACCAACAGTTTATATAAATGCCGTTAAAGGTTTTAGCGACTCTAAATGCACTCAATTGGCTAAAAAAAATTTGCAACAATAAATAGTCACTGAATGGAAAATCTAGTGCCACTAAATGTCTCTTTTGTGGTCGTCTAAGCCAAAATTTCATATCCCTTTTCAGACCAACAAGAAGGGACCAAACATCTCTCATCTATGCTATATATGCAGATGACACTATTTTGTTCTCTTTTAGGGAACCCCTGTCTATTGCCATTGCCATGATGATGAATAAGTCAGAGATTTATGAGAAAGTTTGGTTTTCTGACTCATCCAAAGACTTCAGATAATTAAGGCAGGAGCTACCAGATGCAATTGTTGTAATGACTATATATATATATACTAGTCTTTGGGAACGTGCATTTCACGTTTGTCCTTATTATTCTTATAGAAATTTTTATATATTTAAAAAGTTGAGTTATAAAATAGATAATGTTGAAATACACAATATGGATTTTATTCATCAATAAAATTCATACAAGCAGGACAATGTATTTTCATAAAAAATATGTGAAGCTACTTAAGATAATATAGTCTCTAATGATATGAATGTTGATAAATTTTTGCTGGAAAAAATTATAAATGCATGTAGATTGCCTTTAACGAAATTTGCAAAAACATGAAGAAGATTATTCATATTTTTAATGTTAATGATTTAATATCATTTATTATAATCTATTCAATTTAGAATGAATTGTTTTAGTCTTCCACTAACTATTGCACAGATAGATGACATAGGGATAAAAAAAAATGTTCTACGAACACTACTTTAACATCTGATTATTCATCCTCAAGTATGCATAGAAATTGTTGGTTTATCATCGCAAGCCATCCTAAGTTATTTCAAAGAATGAATTAATAATAGACTAAATTTTCAGCAACAAATAAATTAGTAATTACCAAATAAAATGTAACATCACTATTTTATATGAGAAGAAAAATGAAAAAAAGAAGTAATTAATTGCATAGCATACCAAAAGAGAGAACATCTCTTACTATTTCATGTTAAATTTTATTATAAGTCATAATGAACCACTCTTGATAAAGATATTTTTTTCTCAACTAAACTTATCAAAGGGTTTTAGGACGAAATTATGTTGATCCTAGCACTCAAGGAATAACTCAATATTCAATCAAGTGAATCATTTATCCTTCTTATAGCATGAGTGTCATCATATATATTATACTAATTCTAAAAATCATATAAATAAAACACCTAATTTTTTCAGAGAAACTACAATTCACGTAACCCATATTTTGGCCTTAAATTTGCTTCAACGTAGAAAAACATATATTGGATCGACATTTTCAATTCATCATCAAATGTAGTATTTTTCTTCAAACATCACCTTCACCTATAAATTTACAATAATATATGAAAGTCAAACGGGAAAATAGCAAAAATTGAGAAAGACACAAAAGATTTAGAAAATGTGTAGATGAAGAAAAAAAATCTGAATCGAGAAGAGAAAAGAAAATTAGATACTGTATGTGCTTACCTTCGTGGAGTGCATAGACATAAATGCACAAATGTTTACAAGAATGTTAAAAACTGATATATTGATGGTAATTTATAATATAAATATTTGATATTTAAAGTAGAGCAACTTTCACATATAGCAAACACAAAATTCATATTTGTATGCTATAGCAAAAGTTTGCATAATTGCGCTCCATAACAAACATATATATGTATAATTCATTATACATATACAAAAAAAAAAGCAGTTGTATAATTCGCTATACATATACAAAGAAAGCAGTTGTATAATTCGCTATACATATACAGAAGAAAACAGTTGTATACAAAAGATCAATTGTATAATTTGTGTATGTATAAAACGAGAAAGAGAGAAAGGCAAAAGAAAATTGGGCAGGAAATATTTGTATTGTATAATTATAAGTGTATAGGACGAAGATATATGTATTTGCATGTGTATATACAATTTTCTCTCGCTTTATACAAACAAAAGCGCAATTTATACATTTTGTTTATGTTTGTATAAGTGAGAGAGGCGATGGTGGCGAGCGAGATCTGGGAGAGGGGAACGAAAATATATGTATATGTACAATTTTCTCTCGCTTTATACAAACACAAATGCATTTTATACATTTGTGTTTGTATAAAAGCGAGAGAGACGAGCGAGACTGCCACCAAACGAGAGTGGCGAGCAAGATTCCACCAGGGAGAGTGGCGAAAATAGCAATAATTTGCTATAGGGTACAATTAATTCAAAGTATATTTATAGCATTTAATTTGAATTAATAATTTGCTATTATGTACAATTATCCCTTTAAAGCATCCATAATGTAAAGTATGAATAGACTTACAAGGAGCTGGAGGGAAATAAATTAATGAACCATGACTTTTAAGAAACGTTTCATGAAGAAAATAAAAAGGTCTAAAATGTTGTTGTAATAACCACCATAAATGTATATGTAACCATTTTTGGGTATGCAATAATTGAAGAAAAAAGAAGAAGGGGAAAATGGAGAAAAAATCTAAAAAATAAGCGAGGAAAATAGCATATTGTTTATGTCTAACGTATAGTCTATAGATGGATAGATTGAATTAGTTGCAGATTAATTGGCAAAGCAATATTTTTTGGTTAGTTACAATCATTTCATTTGCTAATTTCCAACAAAGAGTAATGAAAATTAATTAGTTAGTTAATTTATTATTATGATGATAAGTAATGTTCTTTTTCATTGTAATTTCTAATGAAAAAATGTTACAACTTCGAATGTACAAAAATAATTGCTCAAGTTTTACATCAATCAAAAAAACCAAAAGACCTAATAAAAGCTGAGAATTTCAATGGGTTAGCATTTATAAATTTTTAATATAAACTCTTTTTCTTCATTAAATATTTAATTAGTTAGACATTTTATAATATTTTAATTTAGAGTAGGGGTAAAATGGTAATCCAACTTTGTTCTTTGGAGCTTCCCACTTTTAATAATACTAGTATCTGGGCACGTGCGTTGCACGTGTACTCCATAATGATGAATATGAATTATTAAAAATCACCCAATTTCTTTTTAAATTGTATTTGAGTTACAACAAAAATATGAAAAATAAAATGATAAATGTGTATATTATATAGTTAACTCATACGAAGAAACTCTTTTGCATTTAGTCCTCCCCTTATTATAATTTCGATATATAAATTTTATATTTGTTTTCAAAAATAAAATATAGTAGCAAAAACAAACATAGAGACATACTACTTTATGATTAACTTCCTTAAAATGTCTCTCTTGTCTCATAGTATAGAGTAAAAATGTTGAAATTAAATTAATAGCTACACATTTCAAGAAGATAAAATGTTTTAACATTAATTAGTAGAAGATGAAATTCTCCTTATCATTAAGTAGAATGCATTTAATAAGTAATTCAAATTTATAACTAAGGAAATTTAATTAGAAGGAAATAACTAAAGAATTAAAGTGCAACATTTGGTATTTAAATTTTGTCATTATATAATTAAAATATCAATATTTAATTAAATAAATCATATTTTAATTTAGTGGAGAGCTAAAATGACAATATTAATATTTTTACAATTAAAATTTTATTAAAATATATTTTATGTTTGTTGTTATAAATATAATAGGAGCAATACTTGATCGGAGGTTAACAGATCTTCTAATTTCTTAAGCATTTTGGTGTAGTATTTTTTTTTACTTTGGGATTTGGATCTCATTATAATTTTAATAAAAATTATCTTAAAAATATAGATTTTATCCACAAGAACATATAAAAATAATTCTTTACAAATATTTAAAATTAAAGGTGCAAAAATGCATTATAATAATTTGAAATTAGAATAACTTGTAGGCGTTAATTGTCTGTTTTTACATGCCTTATAGGCTATTATGATGATTCTATTTGTTTTATTTTCTATAGGAAAAAATACATCCTTCGATCATATACATTCTTAAAATGAAATTACAAATACAAAGAAAAAAATATCACAGGAGCAAGCTTAGCATAAGGCTACCAATGAAAATAGAAAAATTCTAAGACAATCTTTTTTTATTGATAATGCAAATTGAGACAAAGCTATAGTAATAAACATTCAACCTTTGACCATAAAAAAAGAGTTAAAAATTTTGGAAGACCAGTTAACGGAAGTGACATTCAACTACATAAATGGAGGGGTCTTGTCATAATTCTAATCTCGGCAAATAAGTAAAAAAAACCAAATACATCAACCTCTGGTATTCTAGTAATTGAAGTGTTATTCATCCCTATAATCACATTATGCCTTATAATTTTGACACAAATCCTCTTGTCTTGAAATTTTCTTCACCTGATTAAAGCTTCTCTAGTCTTCGACACACAAAAATTGTATCACATAAAAATCTTTCTATGAAAATACTATTGAAAGATTTGTAATTATAGGAAAAAATATAGCTTTGGAATATGAAGATTCACTTACAAAATTGAAAGGTCGAGAGTTACAACAAATTAAATACAAAAATTAATTAAGAACATAAATTAATTTGGAAGATGAAACACGTACAAGTATCTATTTAATTTACATACTTCAAATACAACTCTTTCACTTTTCTGAGGCATGACATTCTTAATCACTTAAGTGAACTTGATTTGAATTTCAAAAGATACACATTTTCATGAGGTCAAATACTACTACTATATTAAGTTATTTACATTAACGAAGAGAAGTGGAAAAAGCTTAGTTGATTTTCTTTCTGAATAAATGTAATACTATCTTATGATTTTTTATTTTTTTTTAAGTTTTGACTTAATATTTCCCACTTTTATAATATAATATAATATAATATTAAGCTGAAAAGTGAAAAGGCTATCATTAGTAAATAGAATAAGATAAAATTTATAAAGAAGATAAAAAGACTACATGTATAAGAAGATTAAAATTTCTTTCAATTCAGTAGTAGACTAACATTAAAACATACAAATTATTATATTTAATAGGAGGAATTTACTTTATAATAAATGATTATTATTGTTTTTATTTAATTAAGTATATATTTTATTATATTTTTAATTTGGTGTAGGGTAAAATGGTATTTCAACTTTTAATTTTGTGGCAAGTGTTTTTTGTGTCTTATCTAAAAAGTTATGACCTTCCCGAGAAGTCACAACTCTTGGGAAAAGTCACAACTTATTGAAAAAGTCACAACTCTTTGAAAAAGTCATAACTCATCAAAAAATCACAACCCTTAGGAAAAAGTCACAACTTATCAAAAAAGTCACAACTCATCGTAGAAGTCACAACCTAAGTTAGGAATATTATAGTAATTTAACACTCAAGTTAGGAGTTCATGCTTTTAAGATAATATAGAAATATAGATATAGATAGATGATATATATATATATATATGATCCTTAGCATGTATATATATACAAAACAATAGAGTTACCATCAAATACTGATCGGTAGCTCGTATACAGATATACAAAAAAGATCATCTTACCAAAAACTTGAACTTATCGTATCTGATCCTTAGACTTGGTAGCTGCCACTTATTCAAATTATAGTCTCCTTTGGAGGATTGCAGCAAATTCTGATAAATGGAAAATGAGATATAGGCAGGGTATGTTAACTCTGTAGCCTTCTTTGCAAGCACATCCGCTACTTGATTGGCCTCTCTGTAACAGTGAAAAATCTCTATAGTTAGGAAAAGATAACCTCATAACAGCTTTCAAGTTCCAAATAACAAGGAATTTAATACTACTATATACATACTGATTTTTGTCACCATATTTACCCGACGCATATTATCATTCAAAAACATTTAATCAAATTATCTTATAGGCATGACTTTCGTAAGAAAGAACTGTAGTTAAGACAAGTTTAAACTGACCTCAAGATTCTTCCTTTCTAGCAAGGTTAACTTCTACGTTTGCCAACACCAATCAGCATACAACTAAATCTACATAATAATCGGGGTTCAATTTATTACATCAAATATACAACTAATAGCAAGCATGGCAAGAAGAACATATGAGTTACCTAGTGTAAACATTATGTCATACCTTCTATTTTATAATTATTTCTTCCATTTAACTAAGTCTCAAATGATCCTATATCCCGGAGCTCAACATATGTCCAAGATAGCTAGCTAGAGATAGTTAATGAGATACCTTAATACAATGCAAATTTCCTAATATATTATACCTGCATGTATAAAGAAACAATTTACTGCATATATAAAACGCCAATAAATATCCAACGACTTTTTCTCCTTAAACATGGATTTAAATTCATCTATGATAAATCGGACATGTGTTTAGGGGTGTCAAATGAGTGTGTTGAGTCGAATTTGGAGGGGTCAAAATAAAACATGTTGAGTTAATAAATGAGTTGGTTTTTAATCCGCCCAAATGTTATTAATTGGGCTGAAACACATTGAGTCAAAATGGGCTAAACAATGGGTAGTCCAACCCGCCCAACTCTTACTTTTAGGACAAATTACTTAAATACACAACACTTCTTTACCTATTATCAATATTTCCCTACTATTTTACTAAAATACAAAAATCCCTTATTTCCCCCCAATTCAACTTAACCGGATACTTTATTAGATTGAAGCAAAATCAAATCTTTCCCATTCCCTAAATTTCGCCCCCAATCTCTCCCATTACAATTTCAGTTATCATTTTTGAATTTGAAAAGAATCCTATCACTGTTAAACCGGATTCAGAGTTCTAACAAACACTATAAAAAAAAAGAAGAAAATTATCAAATAATTTTATCACATACCTTTTGTTATCAGATCTTTTAACCTTAAAATTGAAGCTATTCATTATTTTGTATTTTTCCATTACAGCCTTTAGAGTTGCCTTATCCTTGTACATTTGTTTCACTTCAACAACAGAAATATTTGTATATGATATATAATTCTTCACCTCCATTTCTGGTATGTAGTATGAATCACCAATTTTTGATTCAACAATGGTTAGAGCCTTTGCGTCGCTTTTTCCACCCTCAACACACACGATTACACCTGTTGTTGCATCGAAATTTCGTATCTCTTCATCACTTTTATCCGAGGTATCAATGCATAGAGGATACATACCGAATCCCACCTCATGTTTCTTAATTTCTATGTACAATTTCACCTCCATATCATTCCGAATACACAATGGAGACGAATTTCCTTCAACAACGTATCTGACCTCAATGTTTTTTTTCAATTCATCAATACCCAATTCAGCTGTAATTGCTAAAATAAGATTCACAAACGAAATATTTTCACAAACCACTATACCATCACTTATGTATCGTTCGTATCTAACATCGCTTTCCCATGATCCAGAATGCCTTAACAAGATTGAAATATTCATGTCGAATCTTCACAAAATAGCGTTCCAAATTTGAGAGAGATAAAACTTTTACTGTTTTTTCGAAGAACAGGGAGAACGTTAGAGGATTAAAAGATTAAGCGTGATTTGAAATTAAAAAAATAAAATTCAGTTAGACGATTATGAACGATTGATTGGTTGAAGGAAGAAACGTAAGCGTGATTTGTGGGAGTCAATTATAATTTCAGTTTTTAATCCCTTATTTAACGCATTAAATTGATAACAACAACTTACTAATTTAAGTATCAGCCCGTTTTAAATTAAAGTATCCGTAAAACACTAAATAAGGGATTTTTGGTAATTAATGAAAGAGTAGGGAAAGGAAGTAATTTCTTTCCTATACTATGTCATTTGCCTAATTTTTACAATGTTATTCATGTATCAATTTGATCTATATATCAGCCAAACTTTTAGATGGGCTGAATTAGACCGATCAAAATGAGTTGAGTTAATAATTGACGCTAATGAGTATATTTAGAATATCAGGGCTGTTCTGACTTAGAATAGTCCAATCAGTCCGGCCCATTACAAAATGGACATATCCTTGCAATATAGTAGAAAGGCTTAGAACTGTAAGAGATGGAAATAACATAAGTTTGGTGGAACAAGGCTCCTTTTGGCACAAACAAAGTGAACACTGATGGGAGTTTCTCACAAAAATATGAGCAAAGATAGTATATGTAACGTCTCACACCTAGAAACGACTATAAAGAGTTTAAAATATGAAAATATTGATTTTTGGAAAGAATAAGGAAGTCTGGAAATTGTATAAGTTAAGAAAGTGAGTTTTGGCCATTTTCGAGCAGCCATAACTCCTAGATCAGGAGGAGTTAGGAACAGATCTTGATATTTTTGGAAAGCCCTTGGAGAGATCTTTCCAACGTCACCTATATTGCACGATTTCGACATGGTACGAGTGAGATATGACTTTCGAAAGTTGGGCTGTTGGATTGAGGAAAGGCTCAATCCGGATTTAGGGAAGGGCAAAGTAATCTTTTCTCTAATTAATTTCCTAATACGTTTTTAGGGATTTATTGGGGTAAAAGCTTATTTTGGTCAGATTAGAAAATTATATTCACGCTTAGGGCTTGGAGAAAAGAGCAAGGAAGAAAGAAAGGGAGAAAAGCCAAGAATTCCATCAAGCTTGCGAGTGAAATTTGTCGGGGGTGATCCCTATTAAGGTATGTGAGATCTTTCTGTGTTGGGAGTGAACACTGATGGGAGTTTCTCACAAAAATATGAGCAAAGATAGTATATGTGGATTTGTTAGAGATAGTCAAGGTGATTTAATCATGGTTTTCTCTATTTTAGTTCAATGTAGCAGTAGCAATATCGCTAAATGAAGCTACTGCAGCAGAGTTTGGAGTGAAATGGTGTTGTCTCAATGGAAATACTTAGAACTTGACTAAATGCACAACCAACATGGTGACAAAGGACGACACTTTCTACTTGAAGCTTAACCATATTGTGGACAAAATCATTAACTACAGGAAGAGGGCTGGAATCCAAATCACTCATCGCTACAGAGAAGGAAACTAGTAGTAGATTTTCTTGTTGCCTTTTTCATTCTAAGGACACAGGTAGACACTAATGTGCCAAGAAAAACAAATACTAGTGTGCCTACTATAACCAAACATGGAAAATGAACAACAACTACAAATCATAGAGACAAAGAGTTGGTAGAAGAGAAATGGAGGAGGAGGAGACAGAGGTTTATCTGAAGTATGTCAACGCGGGATACAAGTTAAATATTTTTTGAAAAAAACAAAAAAAATCTATAGCATTAAAAGTGCAGGGAATCTGACCACGTCATTATTTTTTTACGTGTAATGTAACAAACTAGAATTCTCAACACAAATACTCGAGTACTGTATAATCACTCATAACCAAATTACAACACCAACACTAAAACTATTGAATTAGGAAACTACTGAAATAACAAGTAACTAAGAATAGAGATAAGAATGGAGGATGAAAAACTTAGACTCTAGAAAGTGTTGAGAATTCATCACCAACTTAGTTAATATCTATGACATGCCTGAGAAGTATCTAGAATATTCAAAGTTGTAAAGAAATGAAGGCAGATATCTAGAATGAGTGTTCCTGAGAGAAGCATATAGGAATATTCTAGAAAGGATAGTTATAGAATTATGCAGTTGGAGGAACATTCTAGAGTAGAATAGTAAATATCCTCCACTAGATCCGATCCTTCCATCACCACCTATAAATAGAGTGGGTGCTCAACCTAGGTCTCAAGTAAATGTATTGTTGGGATGTCTAATTCTTGAGCCTCTTCGTGGTTTAGCCCTAGGCCCAACAACTTGGCTAGCATCTGGGCTATCTGTGTTCACAACATATAATTCCATCCACACATGGATACTAGATATATACTACTCCACTAGATTTAACTTGCAAAATCAGGAAGGTATGATATTGTAACATGACAAAGACCAAAAACAATGACCAGAGAAAACCAAACAGGCTAAAATTGGAAAAAAACAAACAAATGAGAAGTCTCAAATAAGTGCATCAATATAAATGATAATTGCAGCAACACATATCTCACAGTCTTGAGATTTCAAAAGTCACAAAGAAGGGAACACATCATCCTTCAAAACCATCAATTATCTAAATTTTAAAATCTTCAAAACAAACAAACAAACAACATGAAATTAAACCATCATAAATCAGAGCAACCCAATGCTGCTTTGATTTTTAAAATTGTGGTGCTCAAAACGCCATGAACAGAAGCCACTACCTCCATTTGTTGCTGCTTGAAGGTTGGATTATTATGACCACAAATCAATATTTGAAAAGCCACTGTTAAAATTGAACCATTATGTGCATTTGCAGTGTTGTCCCTATTCAAAGAGAGCTGACCATCGGGATTTATGATGATACCAGAGGGTAAAATGGGAACTTTTGTTGCATCACCTCCATAGACAATTGAAGTAATTGCTCGTAACTCTATGGGTGCATACACTAAAAATGCTCCCATTTCATCAATGCTTGTCTCTTCAAGCACTAACATTTCCTTATGCATATTATAAGGCTGTATATATATTACAACAATTAAGAAATATTAGGGTAAATACTAAGAATACGAATAAGTTATGTTGCTAAACAACAAAAATTCCATAGCTAATCCTATTTAATAATGAATTAGTGAAGGATTATAAAACAATTAGGTTATTTAACAATAGATTAACAAGGAATTCCATAGCTAATTCTTGTTCTTTTTTGTAGTGAAATATATTTAGCGTTATTAGTTCACCTAAAAGATAGTTAAAGGTAATTATTGGATCACCGAAAAAACCAAGTGGAATTATTAATATAGAAAATGAGACAAACAACAACTTGCTATAAATGGCTAAGCTATGATAATGTGAAGAAGATTTTCAAATTATCAGTGTATATAAATTAAACACGAAAAAAGTTAGTCTTTATTTTTGTGTGTTTTAATTGTTAATTGACTACAAGTCAAAAGTGAAATTGGACCACAGAAAATTCCTTCTGATTCATTATTTAAGAACAAACAGTCTAAAAGGAAAAAAAGATACAAGTTAGAAATTTTAGTATTTTTGCATGTGAAAAAAGAAAAATACGATATTAAGTAATATTATTTGATTCTTGAAAAATGTCATTATTACTTGATAAGTTAAGTAGAAATAGCAAATTATAAATAAATAAATAAACATGACAAATACATGGATAATTGTAATGTTGTTTCCTGGAACGTTTCCTGTTAGTACTCGATCTAACTCAATCACATTATTTCCACCGATCAAAATATGCCACTGGAAAAAAAATCAAATGATAAACAATATCATAATTTAATTGTCAAAAAATTAGTTTGTGGGATGAGTATTATTTAAGATCATATATTTAAAACAATTATGTACAACCAATGCCATGACTAGCAAAACATGTAGATAATATAACATGTAGGGGTGTGCAAAAACTAAATCTACTGATAAATCAAATCGAAAAAAGTGGTATTGATTTATTACTATTGGGTTAGCGAATTTTTAATGGTTTTATTAAAAAATTATTATCAGGTTATCAGTTTGGTATTGGTTTTTTTAATGTTGGGCTATTGGGTAAACTAATAATACATTAAGACTAGTAATTTACAACTTTACTCATACATAAATATTAAATATTAATTTCAATATCTTACTAGTTATTGTCTTTGCCCTTTAGCCTTCAATTTACACTTCATAGTGACTTTGAATTCATAATTTCACATTATATAAAACGTCTAAACCTAAAATAAGAACCTTATTCCTCTTAATTTCTCTTTGTGTAACACTTTTATAGTTTTTTTTTTATGTTAGTTATTATTGTTTCTATTTTATGGGTATTTGTACAGTTACATTATTGTCTTATCGCGTCAAATTATTGGAGAAGTCATATATTTTATAATCATCTTCTTATTGGTTAAACTGAAAATCGAACCGCTAAGGACCAAAATCGATAAACCAAAAGTCGATTAAAAATATCTTATTGGTTTAATTTTTTGGTTTAGCTTATTTAAAAATCAATAAACAGAACTGACAATACATCAAACCGAACCGAACCGACATATGCACACCCCTAATAACATGAGAACATAATATTAGCACATCAATCAAATTCGGGACTTTAACTTAATGGTTTCTAAACAATTTAACACTGAACTCATTCTATTTTAATTTTAAAATTATGATATTTATTGAAATATTTGAGAGTTTTACATAAAAATCTATACAGGAATTGAAAAAAGAGTTGATTTCTATATGAGTATTTTTAGGGGTCATTTGGTTAACAAGTTATACAAGGATTGAAAATGTAAAAAATACTTTTTTTATCAGATGTTTGGCTCATTGCATTAAAAATTGAATATCAATGCAAAGATATATACAATCATTCCTTTTTATGACAATCATTCCCTCTAACAACTTGTCACCTATAATATACTTTAACAACAATATATCATGTGTAATACAATGTGGAGCCTGAAGAGGGTAGAATGTACACAAACCTTATCTCTCAAAGGAGAGAGATTGTTTTCAAAATATCATCGATCAACTCAATGTAGAATCAAAGTGTCACGACCCGAGCCTACACCCTGGACGTGGCCGGCACTCAAGAACCATTGTTGGTCCCCAAGCGAACCCTCATCTTGGTTGACTACAAGCGGAAGACTAACTCAAGCATACAAAACTTAAAACTGAATGAAATTCGTTGAACTCAAATACAAAGATTTAACTCAAATGATTAACTTTGAATATAATAGAACATTCAACTAGCCAAAAATAGGCAACTCAAGTCTTTAAAATATTTAACAAGATAAATGAACAAACTTCTCAAACTCTATTGTTTATCTATGAAGCCTCTAAATGACAAAGATGGAATCGGGACAAGACCCACGACATCCTGACTAAACTAAAAGTAAATGGAACCCTCCGGAAGCAAGGAGACTCACCATAGCTAACTCAAACTACAAGTGGTCTCAACAAAGCTTCTGTTGATGACCTTGAATAACTATATTTGCATCACAAAAGATGCAGGCCAAATGGCGTCAGTACATGGAATGTACGAGCATGTAAGGGGAATTCTAAAGCATAAACATAAGTTTGAACTGATGGAAAAGAAACATACTTACATCTTCTCAATTCACTCAACTCAACTCAACTCAAATAAATGTAGTTCAACTCAATTCAACTCAAATAAACGTAGTTCAACTCAACTCAGAGAAAATAGGGCTCAACTCAATAATAAGACATTCAACTCGGTGAAATAAGGCTCAACTCAATAATAAGATATTCAACTCAGTGAAATAAGGCTCAACTCAATAATAAGATACTCGACTCTGTGAAACATAGTTCAACTCAACTCAGAGAAATATGGCTCAACTCAATAATAAGATACTCAACTTTGTATACTCAACTTTAGAAACTCAACTCTAGATACTCAACTCTAGATACTCAATTCTGGATACTTAACTTAATAAAAAGCAACAATAAAAGATGCAATATATGAAAAACTTTTAAAATAATAGATAGCAACTCAATGTATTAAAGAATACAATAATAACTTAGTTTGTATATAAAAAATACAATATAATTATATGGGAGATTCTCTAACCGACAACCATCACTAGGAGCTATGTAATGATACAACGTCTAGCCTACGTTGACAGAACTGTTTTATACTTTGACAGGATATATAACCTACTACTAAGTGTATCCACTAGTCTATGCTTAAAAGCATTAATGAATCATCTAAAAAGTATGACCCTTTTCTACCCACGTTGGCTACATGGTTTATGAAGACTTTGAGTTATCTGAACTCGTCCTCATATCGGTGCTCAATACTACTCCTAAAATATAACTAGCTCATATTTTAAAAAACATAACTTTTCTCTTGTTTGAGATTATTACTCAAAATATTTCTCTTAAAAGAGGTGGTACTCAAAACTGCTCAAAAGCTCTTTTGGAAATCGGTGTTTCCTCTCTGCTTAAATGTAAAAATATTTACTCTGGGAATACTTAGTTCCCATATATTCATTTTGAAAAAAATGAACTCAACTCTACTCTTTTTCAAACTCAATTGCTCAAGTCTTAAAACAAGTTTAGAAAATTTATAAAAGACTTCTCAATATAGGTTCACGCCGAATTATGGACGTGAATGACTCAATTCAAGGTTTTCAATAACCATACATAGAACTCAATACTTGGAACTCAAGACCTTCAATGATACTACTCATTTAAAGAATGCTCAACTCAGAGGGTTCATGCGGAATTATGGGCATGAACAACTCACTCAAGGACTTCATGGGTAACATGTAGTAGTCTCATGATTAGGAATATAATCTCAAAAGGATTAGGAACTCAATACTCAAGACTTAGAACTTGAAGATACTACTCCTCTCAAAGATGCTCAATTTATGAAGTTCATGCGGAATTTATGGGCATGAACGACTCGACTCGAGGGTCTACATAACAATTGAACTCAAAGACTTTCTTGAACTCTACTCTTAACTCTCTCTTGAATTTGAATTATGGTTTCAAGAGTTATGATTCATGATATAAAGGATCTCGTGATGATAATGTAGACTCATGAATACATTCTCCTCATTCACATACTCACTTACTCGAGCCTTGAAACAAGTTATTTAGAGTTGTAGAAGACTCCTCAAAAAGACTCAAAGGAACTTTCTCAAAATGTTCGAAAGAACTCTCAAGACTTAACTCTTAACTCTACCTTGAATTCGAATTATAAATTCAAGGTTATGAATGATTTCTAGGTGTTTAGAAGTAGTTTAGAGTAGTTAGAATCAAAAGGGAGTGAAAGTACATTTTAAAGGGACTCAAACGGGACAATCGACGAAAAAGGAGGTGGGGCAGGTGATCCTGGCACACTGCTAGCGCGGGGCGCCAGCCCCTAAACTTCAGAGGCACTATCTTGGCGCACTGCTGGGGTGCCACCCCAACCCCTCCCCAGAACTCTCTGACGAATTGTCTTCTTCGATTTTTTGCCCTAATTCGCATAGAATCTAATGGTTTCTTCCCAACTAACTTAGATTCGATTACTGAACATAAGTACACACTAATATATTCAATAAAACCCTCAAAACACTCACTTTCATCTCAAGAATTCATCAAAAACCCCAACAAAACAAGATTTAGAATGAAACTTCAAGAACACTTATCAAGAACTAATCAAGAACTCAATATATCCAAACTTATGGATGAAATTCATAAAAGAAACTCATGATTGGCGTGTGGGTGAATGAACCCAACACTACGGCAGCTTACATACCTCTTAGGGATCAAACCCTTGGTGAAAATCTGCAACGAAACTTAAGAATCTTGACGAACGCTTTGATCATTTCCTTTTTTCTCCTCTTTTCTCTTCTTTTCTCTTCTTGAACTCTCAACTGAAATCCTAAGCGTAGATTAGGATTATAAAACTGAACCTAATCATTTTAGACCCCTAAAACCTTACTAAAAATGAATTAAATATGATTGGGTTAGGAAAAGACCAAAATACCCCTCACTATTTTCGAATAAATGTCCTTAACTGGACAGCCTGACTTCAAAAGGACCTATCTCACTCATCCGAACTTGAAACTTAGAAAACTCGGTGGCGTTGGAAAGATAATTCAAAGACCTTTCATTTGATATCCTATGGGCCACCTAACCCATAATGTTCTAAAAGTTGTGGTCGTTTGAAGTTGACCCAAAACTTAGAAGAACTTACGAATGACTTGAATGAACTCTCTTTAGTTCTTTTTGGAACTCAAGGTGCTACATCTAGTGACCTTAACACTTAAGAAATTTTAAATTCCTCGGTAAAATCCTACTCACAACTAAGGATGGTTCGAGTATTAGTTCAAAAAAAATTCTGGGGTGTTACAATATCTCCCCGTTGGGATTGAATATCCAACCTAGGACCTGACCCCGATATACTCAAACTTGAACATGATCCATCAATTCGGGTTTCGACTTCGACACTCAAATTGAGATTCAGAATCTAACCCCGACAACCAACAATCGTTGTGAGACTCAAGATTTGACTTTCAAATCGAAATTTCGAACAGGGATCCAACCACACCTGACTGGGGACCTAACTTTCAAACTAAGATTGGTTGTGGGTTAAAGAAAATGAAAATTTGAATTTTATAAAAAAATAAACTATAATTTTTTTGTGGGGGGAGGGGGGGGGGGGGAGGGCAATGGTAGGAGTAGTAGGGGGGACAGGGTAAAACAAACCAAAAAATTTAAAATTCTAACTGTTTTAAATAAAATTTTAAGTTGTTATTTTTTTTTTGGTTGAGGGAGGGACTAATTTGGGTAGGGACAAAATAAATTATTTTTAAAAAAAAACAAATTATTATTTTTTTGAATGGGGAGGGACGGGTAAGAAAAAAATTGTTATTTGAGGTTGAAGCAGAGTTTTGGAAAATATTTTCCTTAATTTTTAAAGGGAAGTCATTTTCCTTAAATTTGAGGAAAATAAGTTGATTTCAAAAACATTTAAGCCAACCAAATATGAGAAAATTGAAAAATGTTTTCCTTCATACCAAACACACCCTTTGTATACGCGCTTTGCGTGCATATCTATATTAGAGTATATATTTTTTGTAAAAAAAAGGGTGGGGGGATTATATAACTAAGCTAACATATAATAGTTAATTATGCTCCATAACTACAGTTTAACTTAATTATAAAAATGGCTATAGGTAAAGAAAATGGCTATATACGGTTAAGATTTTGGAAATAACAATACCCATATCATACACTTTGAAAAATGGGTTCATCCAATGATATACCGTGAGTTTATGGTATTATTGATGCATTTCACTTGGAGTTTTGTGTGAGTCTTGAGCATTTTCTTATTAGATATGATGGTATTTTATCTCATTTTGCAGGAAAATCGGTTTGAAGCAGTTGTTGGTGAAGATAGATGAAACAACAACAGTTTGGCACCTTACGAGCTCAACCATGAGCTGCCACTCAGATGACGAGCCGTAGGTGGAAGCCGTGGGTCAATAGTTCAAGGAAGTCTTACCAAGTGTGGAACCACGGAGGCGATCTATGCCCCGTAGGTAGAGTGACAGACCGTAGCTGGGAGTCGTCAATCGATTCAGAAAGTAGAGTTCCAGTACTTGAACCACGGATATGCAGGACGGGGCATGACTGGACTTACGGACCGTAGGTGAAAACCTTCAATGAGAAGACAAGAACTTTTGCCAACTACTGAACCACGGAGGTGACTCACGGACCGTTGGCTAATCCACGGTTCGTTGTTGGTCACCGTAGGTCGAAACTGCCAAAATCGAAATTTTCCTTATTTCTTTTCCTATTTGGTTTAGGACTTGTGTATTATAAATATGGGTTGTAATTGATGTTTTTAGGGGTTAGACAATACTGGGAACCTTTGTTTTTGTCTTTGAGATTTCTTTTCAAACACTTGGGCAATTTAAATCTTGAAGTTTGGTTTTCTGAAATTTGCTTTTGATTTTCAATTGAAGATTCCGATATTCATCTACTTTGATTGTAAGTTCATGATTCTTCTTAATAACAAAATGAATTGTGAATTCTCAAGCATGAGTAGCTAAATCCACAACTAGGGTTGTGGGAACCATGAGCAATTAACAACGTATAACTAATAAATAAGTAATTCTTGAATAGTGTTTGTGCGTGTATTGCTAGTCTTTTCGCTTAGAATGCTTTCTAGCAGTGCGCAACGTTAGAACTCGCCTCATTCCTACTTGCCTTAACAAGGAGGTAATGAATGAGAAAAATATTAAACAACAGAGATTTAGTTAAGGAATTGTTGTTATCTAATAGTCTGACCTTAATCAATTGATGAAATGGTGAATACCCTAATTCAATTGACGCGAGGGCTAATCTGGGGTTAAAGGTAAGGGTTAGTAAAACACACTCCCGTAGACTTACCAAGTTGCATGATGAAATTCCCTACTTGGAGGACCAATGACTTAGGGATACCCAACTTATCAACCTGCATGTCAAACACTAGGATAGAATTACTATTATTAGGAATATTGTGTTAAGAGCTTGTAGGGAACACATATACCCTAGTTTTCTTCTCATATTGATATCTCAAACTGCAAATCTTGCTTACTTGTTACTTAGTGATATAAATCAACAAACTGTCATTTTAATTACAAACCCCTCTTTTTGTTACTTGTCTCGAAAATAACTTTGACTAAAAGTAGATAATCATAAGTTAGCCTAAGGCTGAACCATATTCCTCGTGGGATCGACCCTAACCTTCAAGTTAGGTTCTTTACTTGATAATGATTGCTTATACTTCTTTAGTGAGGTGTAATTTGAGCATAACTTCAAAATATCTTCCAAGGATGCACGAGTGTCCCGAAAAAAAGCCTTAGAAAGGAGCTTCCTACATGGTGGTGGCCACTGCTGCTAAGCTATCAACCAGTCTGTTCTGCTCTCCGTAGATATGAATCGCCTTTGGAATACTCAGCCTCCGGAAGAGGCACCTGCAATCATCCAAAATTGAAGAGTTGTGCAGGTTAGTGTTATAAAGTAACTTAACTACTTCATGGGCATCAATATTAACTTGCAGGGTTGTAAATTATGCATAAAAGTTATAGTCAATCCATGTAAGGGAGGAAGTAATTCAGCTTAGAAAATACTTTTGTAATTGAAATCAAAGAAGTAAATCCTAAAATCCATTGTCTGCTAGGGTGGTTCCTATGTAAATCCTAAAATCCATTGTTGGAGATTCAAAGTATAAAAAAGAAGCCCATATGGTAATGCAGTGCGTGGTGATCATAGTAGCCCCTCAACATGCTCTTTGTACAAGCAACCATAGGAATTTCATTAGTTGATAATAGTAAACACCAAACTAATCAAAATACCGAGAATAAAGATACGTTGATAGAAAGAATTTTAGTGGATTGACTGTATTACATAACTTAATTCCTACAATACGTGAAAATTAAAGGATGAAAAAGGGAGCGAGATGGTGAAGAAATATGTTTACCTTAACCTGCCAAATTTAACATGCCTTATCATACCGCATAAAGCATTTCTTCCTATCTTTAACCTGCTCCATCAAGCATTCTTAAAATTTCTTGTGTTTCTTATACTTTTATTTTGTAACTTTTTACTTTATCTTTCATTTTAGTTTTTTTTTTTAAAATTAGTATCCATTCAGACATATGTTACGATGAAAATCGTCAAGATTCTCTAAAAGTGTGTTAGAGTAGAGTTAATAATATTATAATGCATTTTCAGAAGATAAATAAATGACAACGTCAATTTTTCTAGTCTATATAGTTCAATTTACTAGGTTAGTTATCATTTGTAAAAAAAGACAAATGACAAATAAATGAAATAAGTTTAGTTTTTATCTCTCTAAAATAGAATTGAAAAAATAGAAAAGAAATTCATGGATCCTATTAAACTGATATTGTTAAAAGGATATTGATGATTTTTATGTTTCTTCATTCAATTACATCTATTTACCTTCTTTTTTTTAAAAAAAAAGATCTCAAATTCATGTTTAATATAATTCACCATTTTAAAAGAGTTTGTTTAAGTTAGTACATGAAAAAAGTGTTACATTAAAACAAAATGAATAATAGATATAAGAAGAATTAAAAATAAAATAATAATTTGTCTAATAAATTTAAACAAAGACAAATTAGAAAGAAGAAATGACATAAAAGAGAAATAATGACAAAGGAGAAGAAGCTCCAAGCCCAAAAGACATTGTTAAGGTTTTCACGAGGCTGATCTTGACCTGCCATTCAAGATTAGCTATCTTTTCCTGTTTCCGTTTCTTGGCTACAATCACTTTTTCATAATATTACAATTGATAGTTGATATATTTGGGGTATATTACACCAACATAATAGATCAAAACTTGAAATGCATTAAACAATGGTTTTCATCTTTCCCTCGGTGAATCACAACCATTGCACCTAAAGATTTTAACAGTTAATATTCGAAATATAGAACATAATATCTATGAGCAATAACAGTACAATTCCACGTCCAACATATTATGCTACATCCATTTGTGGCTGTACCACCATTTTTGCAAATATTACACATAGAATTGAGTAGGGCTGAATGTCAGTGCATTAGCCCTCCTAACAAACATAACTCCATTTTTGTCCGCACTCAAAATATCTTCCAAGGATGCACAAGTTTCCTGAAAAAAGCCCTTAGAAAGAAGCTTCCTATATGGTGGTGGTCATTGCTGCTAAGCTATCAACTTGTTTGTTCTGTTCTCAGTAGATATGGATCACCTTTGAAATACTCGGCCTCCGGAAGAGGCACCTGCAATCATCCAAAATTGAAGAGTTGTTTAAGTTAGTGTTATAAAGTGACTTAACTCCTTCCTGAGCATCAATATTAACTTGCAGGGGCCGTAAATTATGCAGAAAAGTTATAGTCAATCCACGTAAGGGAGCAAGTAATTCAGCTTAGAAATCATTTTTGTAATTGAAATCAAAGAAGTAAATCCTAAAATCTATCGTCCGCTCCTATCCCTAAATACTCCCGTTCCTACAAAATTCATGTTATTGCCCACCCTTGTATCTTTATTGAGCATGTAAATAGTTTCCTGAGGTGGTTCCTATGTCACAGACGGGAATTTTAGTGTGTCTTTGCTTGGTTGTACCTGCAAGCATCCAATATTCACATGGTAGATATTTAACACTAATGGTTTCAGCATTAGTAGTGTCACAGTTTGCAATAGAGTGAGTGGAATACATGTCATACGATGTAAAACACTAAGAGTAGGCAGCAGGTAACGAAGTAAAGTTTCACTTGAAACGACATAAGACGAGGTTTTTCATCTCACTTGGTGATACATAACCATTGTACCTAGTTCTGAATTCAACTTACATACAATTTACCACTCTACTAAGGAACAAGATAAAAGTTTATATTATCAACAAAAGATTTTGTGAAATGCTCTACCCTCTCTCTAAAATCTGAACTCTCATCGGTACTATAACGGCAACTTACTGCTGCTATGGCAGCTGAGCCACTGGTAGCTCATCTCCGACCACAGAAAAAAATCCTCGAGGGACACACAGTACAAACAATATCAATCCAACAACAAACTCCCTCAAATCCAGTTTACACCATTGAGAGATAGGGTATCAACAATGAGAGTAGGAGGTCGATTTCGAATGAACAATGGTGTAAAATTCAAGAGATTATTATGTAGGTTAACGCTGGTTCCATTCGGATTGTTTCAACAAATGGAGAAAAATCAAACTTAAATGTAATCAAAGATTCAAATCTCACAAATGGGGGAAACTCCAATTCCAGGAATGGTGACCTGGAGAAAACAACAAATAATTATTTGGGGAGGAGTAATCCAAATGAAAGTGACAAGGAGAACTCTGATCCGAAACAAAATGTTAGGTTACGTAGAGGGAATGATGAAGTAACAATGTGCATAAATACTTCCCAACTGGTGAATGTGGCTGACAATGATGATATTCAGAACTATGAGGAAACTCCGGAGCACAGAAATCAGAGTCAAGCTCAACACCAAACCAAACTTATAGGGACAATCAGTGTCTCAGATTCAAAGATTGAGGAAGAAAATAACTTGAAGGCCTCATCAGAGGATCACACTGGTAAGCTTACTAATGCTCAATCTTCTAACAATATGTCTACTAAGGATAAGGATATTGCTGGTCCTAGTAAAGCCGTGCATAACCATGGGAGTGAACCTGGTAGGAAGGAAGATAAGGGAAAAGACAAGGTCGTAGAGAAAACCAATCATAAACCTTATGTCTCTAACAACACCACCCTTCAAGTATCCAACAACTTCAAGCCTTTCAAGCCTAACAATAACCCTTCAAAAAAGGTAGACACAAAAAGCACTAATGACAATCATCAGATAGCACACAAAGGTCCCATACAACCTAAACCAAAAGCTACTGTGAATCTTGCACCACCTCATCCTAATATCCCTCATTCCATGACTACCAAACTTTTTTTTTGATGATAAGAGAAACCCGCAGCCGCTACCCTTTGGGTGCGCACAGGGTAAAACCCCCGCTCCTATGCAATAGCTCGCAAACCACATAGGAGAGGTAACCCGCACTAGGCAAGCCCAGTGCGACAAGCTCGACCCAAAAGGAAAACCCCTTGCTTTCGCTGGCAAGGGGTTTCGAACTTGAGACCTCCAACATGGAAGTCGCAAGCCCAAACCACTGGGCCACCCCAAAGGGTTCCATGACTACCAAACTTAGAGCCCAAGAAGCCCAAAAAATCATTCCCATAACAATCAACCCCCCCATAATTACTACCAAACAAGGATACCCTGCAGTTGTGTTTAAAAGAGAGGACTTTATGGTTAAGTTGGCTAAAAGATGCAAATATGCGGTAAGTTCATCAATACCATGCCTAAGATGGAAACCATCAGGGAACAATTTGTTCTGCAAACTGAATTGAAAGGAGGAGTGAAGTTAACTCATTACAATCCTAAACATCTATATATTAATCTTGACAATGAGTATGATCATGCTACTGTGTTATCCAAGGCTAAAATGTATGTTGAAAGTCAACTGATGAGATTTTTAGTATGGACTCCTACCTTCAAACCTGAAGAAGAAACTCATTTGGCACTTGTTTGGGTGATCCTGGGTGAAGTTCCTTGGCACTGCTACAGCGTAGAGGTCCTTAATCCTCTTCTATCACCTATAGGTAAGGCACTTTTTCTAGACTTAGCTACTCATAAAAGACTAGAGGTAGTGTCGCCAAAGTTAAAGTTCAAGTGGATCTTACAAAGGAAAGACCTCAACATGTTTGAATAGGATATGATGAAGAAGAGAATGGTGAAAGAAAATGGTTATCCATTCAATATGAAGGGGTACCTGACTACTGTAATTATTGCAAATATCATGGACGTGATTATAATGCTTGTGAGGTCAAAGGAAGGGATGAAGAGGCTAAAAGAGTAAAAGAACAAGAAGAAAAGATGAAAAACAAAAACAGTGAGGACGATCAGGCTAACAAGAGCATCAAGGAACAACCCCTTAAACAGAGAGAACACAACAAGAAGATGGATGAAGAGACTCGAACTCAAGAGCAATGGCAAACTCAAAAAAAGGAAAGGATGGAAAAACAACCAACAAACTCAACAAACACAGAAGACACAACAAGCTTAACAATACAACAGAGATCAACACAACAAGAAGAAGGTTTATAGAGCTAGATCACCTCAAAGTCCAAAAATTGCTAATCAGCATATTCCACAACACCAACAGGCAGGTATGACTACTGAACTCAGAGCTCAAAATCCAAATTGTAATGTTGACTCTAGAGTCCAGAATTAATAAATGGGGGGGGGGGGGGGGGGGGGGGGGGGGGGGGGGGGGG
>JAJOOR010009394.1:0-56285 GCA_036250505.1 Solanum acaule
TATGATCTTATGAATGTATGCATGAAGTAGGTTGCTTAATGTGATACTTGGCTTTGAATAGGGTTATGGGGTTCTATTCTTTGCATTGCACTAGTATTTCTTGGGCTGTCTACATGTTGGGATGATATTATGTTGGTTTGGACTATGATACTTAATTTCTGTGCATATTGGATTTACTTGGCAAAAAGTATGTTTTGACTAAAATGTCCTTTTATGCATATTTCAATGGTTTTTACGCATAGTAGCCATACTTAGTACGTGTGTTGTACTAACCCATATTTTCTCCCTTTTTCCCAAACATTTATGTTCGGACCGTTGAGGATTCAAGGTTACTTCTCAAGACAGTTGGAGTTGCTTCCCCAAGTTGGTGAGTCCTCAAGTCCGAGGACAAGAGCCTATGAACTAGCTTCTATGTTTAGTTTTTTACTTATGTTGGAAGACATTGTTGTACTTCCTATTTTCAAGACTTCTTGTAAGGGCTAAGTCCCATTTTCAATACTTCTATGTCTAGATGGTGCATTGTGACGAAGTTAGGTTCTATTTTTCATATATGAAGTGAAATTGAACTTCCAAAGTAAAAGTTTTAAATTTTCCATGATTTTATTCTATGATACATGCTATGACGAATGCTAAGGGCTTCTATAAGACCTCTTAGAGGTCGAATACACCAGTAACAACTAGGGGTGCTCTCGGGTCATTACAAACTTGGTATCAGAGCATAAGGTTGAGAATAATGTAGGATTCATGTCACAAGATACCATGTCGAGTAGAGTCTTGTTCATGGGTGTGGAGCGCGCCGCACTTATGAATTAGAGGCTACGAGATGCTTAGGAACTTTCACTCTTTTGTTATTCCATACTCGTGCCTAATAGTCTTAACTCTATTTAGTCCTTTTCTTCTAATCGTTCTCTTGTGCTTATAGGAAATGAATACAATAAGGAACAATGCAAGGAGATCCAGTGAGGAGAATGTGAATGAGGCGGTTTCCCCTTAAGCTCCTCAAAACCCTCAAGTTCCTATAGCAGAAGGGGCTATGTCTAATATTGAGATAACGTCGGCTATTCAAAATTTGACTCAAGTGTTGTCCACTCAAGTTGCTAGGGATGCTAGGGTGCAAGTGAACCCCAATGCTAGCACTACCACTTCTAGGATAGGGGATTTCACAAGGATGAATCCCCTTAATTTCTTTGTCTCCAAAGTGGAAGAAGATCCACAAGGATTCATTGATGATGTGTTTAAGGTTCTAGAGGCAATGGGTATGTCTTCCCAAGAAAAGCCAGAGTTAGCCACCTATGAACTCAGAGATGTGGCACAGGTGTGGTATAAACAATGGAATGAAGGGAGACCTATTAGAGAGGGTCCGATAAGTTGGGCTACATTCAAGATGGCTTGTCTTGATAGGTTTTTCCTCTTGGAACTAAGGGAGGGGAAAACGCAAGAATTCATCAACCTCCGTCAAGGGGGTATGAGTGTGAGGAAGTATGGCCTCAAGTTCACTCAATTGTCCAAGCATGCTCCTACTTTGGTGTCGGACTCTAGAGCTATATTGAACAAATTTGTTATGGGTGTATCCGATCTTGTGGTGAATGAATGTAGGTCGGTTATGCTAATCCCAAGCATGGACATTTCTCTCCTTATGGTTCATACCGAGCAAATTGAGGAGCAAAAGCTTAAGCCAGTTGGTAGAGAATTGAAGAGGTCAAGGGCCGATGATGGAAATTTTTCTAAGGTTAGGTTTGAAATCCAAGATAATCCAAAGTTTAAAAAGAGGCTTTCCAAACAAGGTCGTCCTAACACTCCAAGGGTCAACAAAGGTAAAGTGCCTACCCCCAAGCCTCAAGAAGCAAGAGGTGGTGGTCCTTATGTTGAGAAGCCTATTTGTACAAAGTGTGGTCGAAAACATGTAGGAAAGTGCCTAGTTGGCACGGGTAATTACTATGGTTGTGGTAAGAGTGGCCACATGAGGAGGGACTGCCCTATGCTAAAGGCTCAAGGAAGGGAAAATGCTCAAGCACAAGCAAGTGGCCCAAATCCCGATGCTCCTAAGAAGAATCGCTTCTATGCTCTCCAATCCCGAGGTGATCAAGAGAGCTCTCCGGATGTTGTGACCGGTATGTTACAAGTATTTTCAATTAATGTTTATGCATTCTTGGATCCCGTGCCACTTTGTCTTTTGTAACCCCTTTAGTGGCTATGAAGTTTAATATACTTCCCGATGTCTTAGATAAACCCTTTTCGGTTTCTACCCCGGTGGGTGATTCCATTGTTGCTAACAGAGTTTTTAGGGGCTGTTCCATATCTTTGCCCAATAGAGTCACTTTGGTTGATTTGGTGGAACTTGATATGTTAGACTTTGATGTTATATTGGGGATGGATTGGCTTCATACTTGTTTTGGGTCCATAGATTGTAGGACACAAATTGTGAAGTTTCAATTTCCTAATGAACCCATTTTAGAATGGAAGGGAGGAAATTCCGTTCCTAGTGGAAGGATCATTTCATGTCTAAAAGCTTGTAAGTTGATTTCTAAGGGTTGTCTTCATACTGTGAGGGTCAAGGATCTTGAGTCCGTGATTTCTCCTTTGGAGTCGGTCCCCATAGAGAAGTATTTTCTAGAAGTCTTTCCCGATGACTGACCCGAGATTCCTCCCGAACGGGAAATAGATTTTGGCATAGATTTACTATCATATACACAACCCATTTCAATCCCTCCTTACCGGATGGCCCCGGCGGAGTTGAAGGAATTAAAATCTCAATTCAAAGATTTGTTAGATAAGGGTTTCATCCAACCTTGTATATATCCATCGGGTGTACCGGTGTTATTTGTGAAGAGAAAGAATGGATCTCTTCATATGTGTATTGATTACCGACAGTTAAATAAGGTGACCATTAAGAACAAGTAACCACTCTCTAGGATTGATCACTTATTTGATAAACTTCAAGGAGCGAGTTTCTTTTCAAAAATTGATTTGAGGTCAGGTTATCACCAACTTAGGGTGAGAGGTGTTGATGTTCCGAAAACAGCCTTCCGAACAAGATATGGTCATTTTGAGTTCTTAGTGATGTCCTTTGGTCTTACAAATGCCCCGGCAGCTTTCATGGACCTTATGAATCGTGTGCTTAGAAATTTTCTAGACTCATTTGTTATTGTCTTTATTGATGACATCTTGATATACTCTAAAAGTGAGGATGATCACATGAATCATTTGAGGATAGTGTTGCAAGCCCTCAAAGATCACCAACTCTATGCTAAGTTTAGCAAGTGCGAGTTTTGGCTAAGATCGGTTGCTTTCCTTGGTCACATTATTTATAGTGAGGGTATAGAAGTTGATCCAAAGAAAACCGATGCGGTCAAAAGTTGGCCTAGACCTTTGAATCCTTTCGACATTCGAAGCATTTTTTGGTTTGGCCGGTAACTACCAGAGGTTTGTTGAGGGATTTTCATTTATTGCATCCCCATTAACGGCCTTAACTCAAAAGAAATCCAAGTTCGAATGGTCGGAATCTTTTGAAAAGAGCTTCCAATTGTTGAAAGATAAGCTCACCTCCGCTCCGATTTTGGCCTTATCGAGGGCATCGAAGGGTTTGTAGTATATTGTGACGCTTCCCGAGTGGGTTTTGGTTGTGTCCTCATGCAACATGGTAAGGTTATAGCTTATCCCTCGAGACAACAAAAGGTGCATGAGAAGAATTATCCAACTCATGACCTTGAGCTAGCGGCCGTAGTCTTTTCTTTAAAGATTTGGAGACACTATCTCTATGGGTACATGTGGATGTGTTTACCGACCACAAGAGTCTTCAATGTGTTTTTAGCCAGAAAGAATTATATCTCCAACAAAGGAGGTGGTTGGAACTGTTAAAAGATTATGATATGAGTGTCCTTTACCACCCCGGAAAAGTAAATGTTATTGCTGATGCTTTGAGTCGTATATATATGGGTAGTGTGTCACATGTGGAAGAAGAGAAAATGGAGTTAGCCCGTGATGTGCATAGGGTAGCCCAGTTGGGTGTCCGACTTGAAGATTCCTCAAAAGGAGGTGTCATGGTCTGTTATAATTCTGAATCATCGATTGTTGTTGACGTGAAGTCTAAGCAACATCTTGACCCTATTTTGATGGAATTAAAAGAGTCGGTTCTCAACAAAGCAATAGAAACTTTCTCTCAAGGAGAAGATGGGGTGCTTAGGCACCAAGGAAGATTATGTGTGCCGGATATGGATGGCCTAAGAGAGACAATCTTAGAGGAGGCCCATGGGTCCCGATACTCCATCCATCCGGTAGCCACCAAAATATATCGCGACTTACGCGAGATTTATTGGTGGAACGGAATGAAAAGAGACATAGCAGATTTGTGGCTAGCTGTTCAAATTGCCAACAAGTCAAAGCCGAGCACCAAGGACTGAGAGGTGTAACTCAAGATATTGATACCCCCACTTGGAAATGGGAAGGGGTCAATATGGACTTCGTGATAGGTTTGCCTCGAACCTGTAGGCAACATGATTCCATTTAGGTCATTATGGATAGATTGACTAAATCAGCCTATTTCCTTCCCGTCAAGGTTTCTTATTCGGTGGAAGATTAGGCTAAGTTGTACAATAAGGAGATAGTGAAATTGCATGGGGCTCCGTTGTCGATTATTTTGGATAGTGGTGCCCAATTTACTTCCCATTTTTGGAGGTCTTTCCAAAGTGGGCTTGGTACTCAAGTGAAACTTAGTACCGCATTTCACCCTCAAACGAATGGTCAAGCGGAACGCACCATCCAAACCCTAGAGGACATGTTGAGAGCGTGTGTCATTGACTTCAAAGGTAATTGGGATGACCACCTACCTTTAATAGAATTTTCCTACAAGAATAGCTACAACTCGAGTATTGCTATGGCGCCTTTTGAAGCACTTTATGGTAGAAGGTGTCGATCTCCGGTTGGGTGGCTTGAAGTAGGTGAATTTGCTCTTCTTGGTCCCGAGGTAGTCTATGAGGGTACGGAAAAAGTTCGACTTATAAGGGATAGGTTGAAAATGGCTCATAGTCGGCAAAAGTCTTATGCCGATAATAGAAAGAGAGATCTTGAATTTGAAGTAGGTGATTGAGTCTACTTGAAGATCTCACCCATGAAAAGGGTGATGAGGTTTGGCAAGAAGGGGATACTTAGCCCCCGGTATGTTGGGCCTTATGAGATATTGAAGTGTGTCGGAAAGGTCGCTTGTGAGTTGAAATTACCCATCGAATTGGCCTCGGTTCACCCGGTGTTCCATATTTCTATGTTAAAGAAGTGTATATGTGACCCGGTGTTCCTTCTCCCTCTAGAAGGTTTAGGCGTGAATGAGAACCTTTCTTATGAAGAGGTTCCAATCGAAATCCTAGATCGTCAAGTTAAGAAGAGGTTGCCTCCGTAAAAGTACTATGGAGAAACCATCTAGTTGAGGGTGCAACATGGGAGGCCGAGGCCAACATGAAGTCCTGCTACCCTCATCTTTTTCCTCCTACTCCTAGCCAATGTTGAGGTTAGTAGTCTCTCTTAATTAGGTATAAATTGAAAATCATGTGTGTTGATGATTATGACATGATTTCCTTGTATGTGCATATTTTTGTGAAAAATCATGCTTAAAGCTGTATTTTGAGTTTTCATGAATTTTTTTTCTCATGGTTGAAATTGCACCCATAGATGTCGTGTGAACTTGTCTTCATGAGAGTTGTAATGAGCATGCTTGATGTTGTCTTGCTAAAGAGATGTCTCGTTGATTGCTTAATATATATGTTGATGCTCGTTGAATATGGAGAAGGTCGTTCCTCATACACTTATGTGAAGTAAAGTGTTTTGAGCATAGTGATGTTGTGGATTTAATTCCTATATGATATGATGATATGATGTTGTTGATGTGACTGGTAGTTGTGCTGCTAGTTTGAGTCATTGTCTCCCTAGAAAGAAGTCCAAGTGACATTCGGGGACAAATGTTCCTAAGGGGGGGATATTGTAACACCCTGGAAATTCTATGACTTAAGTTAGAGCCTCACCATATGAATAATGACTCAAAAATACTTAAAATAATGTTTCTAAACCTAAATTAATGCAATTGACTTGATTTGTGAGAGTAAGAGTCTAAACGTCAAGAAACGACCTCGACGTCCGCAAACTATTCCTGTTCTAGTGTGTCCTTAGGGTTTGGGCATGTTTGGGTGTGTCATATGATGGTATAATCTTGTAAAAAGGTTTAAAATAGGTAAATATATGTTCCTAGGGTCAAAATGTTCGAATACGACTCCCCGGGGTCACCCTAAGGGGTCCCAAGGAGGACCTCAACCTTGGCCAAGCAATCTGCCAATGCAGCTTGCAAGTTGTCCATAGAGGGAATGAGGGCGCGTCGCGTACTTGCTCCCCCAAGGAGAAAAAATTCAGTTCGCGATGCGGTTGTGTCACGGACTCTACTGTCTCGAAATTTAATTCCAAATATCTTCAGGGAACATCTTCGCGTCGCGGACTTGTTCCGTGACGAAAATACAGAAATTAAGAAATTTATTTTTACTTCATTAAAGAGTCCATTTAAGTGAGGGATATTTAGGGTACTTTAGGGGATGTGTAAATAATGATTTTTAAGTCAATTTACCTCACTTTTTATCACTCAAACACAAAACCCCGAAGATCTAAACCTAAAGTTCCTCCTTCTCTCTCTCTTCTCGAGAACTCCATTGAAGAAGATTGGAACTTCAAGAAGAAGACCAACTCTCCAAGGTTTCAACTCGCATTTTTGTGGTTAACTCATCTATAAGGTATGCTTGCTGATCACTCTTGGGATTCCTTTCCCCAAGAGGCCCCTTCAAGATGAATTTCAAATTCTCCAATTTCTAGGTTTCAATCCAGAAACGTGGGTCTTCCTTCTAAAGTGAAATTGATGTAATAAACTGACTTTGATTGATGTTATACGAATAATTATCGATGACTTTATGTTTTATTGTTGGTTTCTTGAATAATTCCCCATGAGACCCATGTTTCTCCTTCTTTTCCTAATTCTAACCCTAGTTTGTGTTAGGTCTTGATTGAAGGCTATGAATTGAATGTGATGTTATGTAATTCATGTTTGTATGATGATTCTACCCTAGGTTATGTATAATTTCTATGAAATTAGGGTTGAGTCTTTGAATGAAGCCTTGAAGGCTATGAAGGGAATATGTCAATTGCTTATATTGATGTTGATTATGTTATTACTTTATGAATTACCTTGTATTATGTATTGGTTATGAATTTCTTGGTAATTGAAGTATGGATGTCCCACGAAACGCAAGAAGGTATGAAGGTTGGTTCTTCTTTGAACTCAAGTATGAAAGGTAAATTACTTAGATTGTAATGATGCTATACCTAATGTGTTGTTGGGTGTTGATTACCTAGTTTCCTCATCCTTAACCGTCTACAAGTGAATTAACTATGAAGTATGTATGTATATTATGGTATGATTGCTATATGATTGAAAGGAAGTTCTCATGATTGTAGTGTAATGTAAAGTGAAAGGTTTACTCACTTGCTAAGTGTCTCTAAAGTTAAAGGAATGCTACTCACTTATTAACACATATGAGCTATTATGGTAATATGTCTACATAAGGGTCTATTAAAGGCTAATATGAACTTATGTGGTGACTAAAGATGATTACAAAATGGATTTAGATACTTAGCACCGAAAGGGCATGTAAATGAGATGGGGTTCTCACGTTTAGTAAGTTCGGCTCCCCACATGGGTATCCTCACGTTTAGCATGTCTGAATTACCCACGGCATATGTTGTCTCATGAAATGGAAACCCCCATGTTTAGTAAGTTAGGGTTTCTAGAAGTAATCTCCTTGACCCTTAACTATGTACCCACATAGGACTCTAGCTTAGTGGATCCACCTAGATAGCTATGCACGAATGGTTACACCTTACGCAAGTGTTAACCCTATCTTTTCGGTGTGGGAATAGAACACCGAATTCCATGTAGCTCTCATGGTCTATGTTAGTTAATGCAATATTTCCCTAATGTAAAAGTAAATGAAGGTATGAACGGTGTGAAATCTTACTAAAGCTTTTTTAAGGGTTTCAACATAGTGTAAGGGAGGGTATGGGCCTTCTGTTGCACATTGCACTTGTGGGATCCTAAGAGATGTTTGTAGTAGTGTTCTCTTATGATTATAATGATTATGACTTATGTATATGGAAGCTATGTTATGTATGATCATCAACCCTTGTAGGTTTAGTGCCAGCTTTGGCACCTTCTGTCGCTCCAGTGCAGCTAGTAGTACCTCCTCTCAGGCTTCTCAATAGGTTAAAAGGTGATGGATTGCGAATTATCCTCGAGGAGAAGTATAACAGAGGGCCTTGAAGGAAAATACTATGGGGTAAGGGACACCCTCCACTTCCATCAGTTTGAGCAGTTCACCAGGTCCCGAGGCCCCTATATTCCTTTATGGGTCCGGGAGTTCTGTAAAGCATATGGTGACTTGGTTCTGAAGAGAAAGAAGAAGGGCAGCGAGTTTAGACCGGTTAAGTCGGTCATTGTCCGGGGTAAGGAAGATCGATGAAATAGTGAGTATAATAATATTGTACTTAGCATAGGTCTTGGAGCTACAGGGGTCTTGGAGCTACAGTGGCATATGAGGGTTTGCCGGCTTCTATGTCCTTTGATGACTTGAAGGGCTGGCTGGCTCCATGGATTTCCGATACCACCCTGAGGTGGATTGAGGCAGGGGTCCCATAGAGAAGCGGGATGTTAGTATTGCTGCTCGGTTCTGGTTTGGCTTCATTAACAGCACCATCATGCCATCCCAGAACGAGTCCATCTTGCGCCACTCTAAGGTGGTATGCCTTGGGTAGTTCATATCCCGGAGAAGCATCAACCTGGGACTACTCATACAACAAGATATTGCCATGAGGATCAATCAGAGTAAGACATCTTTTCCATTCTCGGTCCTTCTAACAGACTTGTGCTAGTGTGCTGGAATCCCCCAAGATGATAAGACAGATATCGAGGTTACCCATTCATCCTCCACGAACATCCGGTGTATTGAGGGTTAGTACACATGAGAGGAGGCCGACAAGACGAGAGAAACTCCGGTGGATACATCCCTGGAGGTGGACATTGGTTTGATACCTGCAGAGGCATCATTGCCTACTTCGACCTTCGGGCCTTTGGGTACATCTGCTTCTTGTTCTTCTTCACAGGCCCCGAGTGCCTCTACCTCATCCCAGCCAATCAAAATTACCCAGGCGATGATCTTGAAGATAGGCCACCTAGCCCATTCGACTAATATGAGAGCTACCAGATTGGAGGTTGTTGTTCCATCGATGATTGAGGCTACCACTTTAGGTGCACTTAGCCCCCTCCGGACCTCCATTGACACTCTCACTTGATATGCCACGAAATCTTGGCACTTTTGATGCTTGAAAACTAGGAACTACTACTAGAATTAAACATAGTTTGTATTCCTTGATATGTTTGTTAAATGTGTAGACAGAATCTGGCTTGTGTAGAAAACTGAAAAAAGAAGCACAAAATGATGATGATCAAGTAAAGTTCACACCCAACTTCACAAACCGTGACCTCGATAACGGTTTGTGGTTGAGCTCGTAAGGTTGAAGCAGAGTTTGGGTGTTGGGAAGATGGAGTTCATGAACAACCAAGTAAAGATCACACAAGGTTCAACAGGTCGTGGTCAACATGACGGCCCATGGTGAATGTCATGGCAATGACCCATTGAAGAGGCAACAAAAAGTTACAAGTTGATCATGTCCAAGTTAAGATCACGAGCACCTATACTTGTGGTGTTAATCGTGCAGAATTTCCAGTATCAAGTATTGAAGACCCACTTTTGGGAAGACCACGAAAGGTTTCACAGACCGTGAAGCCCTTGAGGGGTCCTGGTAGCTACCATGATGCATATTCAAGTGTTGAAGTGTGAAGACCCAATCATTGGGAAAGTTCAAGGGAAGACCACAGAGGGTTTCACGGACCGTGAAGCCCTTGATGGGCCGTAGAAATGGGCATGAAGGGCCCGACATTTCAGTCCGACTTTGGGTAGGTCTCTTTTAAAACACTATTTTAAAATTAATTAGTTCATTTTTATGTTTTATCTTATCTTAGCTTGAACGGTGAACAAGTTTCCATTATTCTAAGTTTTCGATTTTCAAGTTTGAATAGTGAAATCAGTTTGAAGTTTGAATTCCGATACTTAGATTATTTAAGTGATTATTGGTTTGTTTATTCTCGTAAGTTTTTTTTAACATGTTTTCATTATTTATTGCTGATTGTTTACATGAAATAATGAGTGGCTAAATACCACGACTGGAGTTTTGGGATCCATGACGTAATTCCAACTTTGATTCTGTAAGACGAGTGAATGGAAATTTGTGGTTACAAACTATGGTTTAGCTTTCGTATCTAGGTATTGTAATGAGTGCATGAATTAGATGAAGTCTGTATCTGTCATTTTTCGAGAGAAAAATGACAGTTAGGTAAAAGCTGGATTAACCTACCGAATTAGAGTTAAAGTTTGAGTTCGAGAGAAGAGAACTTTAACATCAAACCATTGTAAGCGAGGGTAAATGTTAGTAACACTCTAGGCCTGAGAGGACATGAGTGAGAATTGTCTGAATAGACAGAGAAGTGTCAGATCAAATTAACTCGCATATATTTTGTAAAGATGAATTGCCTGAAACTAAATTACGGAAGCATACTAGAACTAGCGTTATGGGGAACACAATACTAGTTTCATTTAGTCAATTGAATCAACTTTACAACGTAATATTCTGTTAGTTGTTAATCTGGAACTCTACTACTAATTTTAGTTACTAGAACATTATAACCAACACCCATTTAGTTTCTGTAATTGTTTACTTAGGAGATAACAACAACATTCAAATAAACGTGATAGTGAAACTTTTTCTGTAAAGAAATTCTCTGTGGGATTAACCTTAACTCAAGTTGATTTTGTAAATTGAAATCGACCGTTTACACCTCTTAATTTAGGTGCGAGTTTGAACATATCAAATTTTGGCGCCGCTGCCATGGAATTTCAATTCATAAGTGTTTTACTAGTTTTTTTCCAAATTGTAGTTATATTTCCAAATTTTACGTCCTATTCTTTCTCTATGTCTCCTTCAGCTATGTTCGACGGTGTATACCAAAATACTAGGAGTAAAGGAGGCGCATTGATCTCTTATGATCCAGAACTTCAAAATACTCTTAGAAAAATGGTGAAAGCACAAGAACATGAGGCTCAGAGACAAAGGCTGGGACTAGAAACTGAAGCCGGTGCAAGAGGTGTTCAGCAGAATGTTGTGAACTTCCAGCCTAGGGTGGTGGAAGAGAACATAGGAGTGGAAGGACAGATGCCTCTCAACCGCAACCACTGGCTCCAAGGGGTAAAGTGCAACATCTAGCTCATATGTTGTATGAAGAGGATGATGCAAATTTGGATGGAGTTGGAGCTACAAGAGCAATAGTGTTATATGCACTACCCCCAGGTGTTAAGTTCAAAATCACTAGCACTATGATTCAACTACTGAATCTTGAGGGTATGTTCAGAGGTGCAACTGGTGATGATGCAAACCAGCATTTAATGAACTTTGTGGCAATTTGCAAGTCACAAGAGATCCCTGGAGTTAACCAAACATCGATCAGATTAAGGTTGTTTCCCTTGTCTCTTACTGGAGAGGAAACTAACTGGTTAAATGAGATGCCAGACAACTCTTTCATAACTTAGAGTTAGCTGAAGGAAGCTTTCTTGGAATGATTCTTTCCAAAATCAAAAGAGCTGCAAATGAAGGATGAAATAATTACGCATAAGCAACTACCAGGAGAAGCAATGCATGATACCTGGTGGAGATTAAGCGAAAAGATGAAGAAATGACCTAACCATAATCTCTTTCAGAGGCATCTGAAACAAGCTTTTTATAGATCTTTAAACTATGTCACTAAACCTGCTGTTGATGCAGTGTGTGGAGGATCATTCATGAGAAAACCATTCTCGTAAAGCATACAGCTCCTGGACGAGGTATCAAAGAACAATAGGGCATGATACACAAGAGATGCAAAAGTAGGAGATCTTGGGTATACTTATGAACTTTCAGCTGAGGAAAGGAAGAGAGAAGAAAAAAGGGACCAGGACATGGAACACATGAGGACCCAAATAGATATACTCACGAAGCATCTAGTCTCCTATTCTAAAAAGGTCAATGTAGTGGGTTAGCATAACAGGTATGAAGATCAGATATCGACCTAGATAAGGAGGTTAACTACATGGGCAACCAAAGATGTTTTCAGAATTATAACTTTAGAAATCAGGGTTACAATGCTGGAAATACAGGTTGGAATTATGCTAGAGAAGGACAATATGATAGGCCAGTGCTGATGAACTTTGAAGCTGAATTCAGGTTGGACTAAATAGAGACTGTGAATACTTTGCAGGGTATGGGAGCACATTCGTATGCTCCAAATAAATTGGACCTAGACTTTAAAAATAGGCCAAGCCCTCCAGCAAAATAATCCATCAAGGACCCACCGGTGCTGGAACTGAAATAGATACCCCGTCACCTAAGGTATGTATTTTTGGGAACTAACAACACTTTACATCTAATCTTTGCTGCATATTTTAATGATGAACAAGTTTAGGAAGTGATCAAAGTATTGAGAAAGTACAAAAAGGCCATCGGGTGGACCATTGCTGATATCATCAAAATACTTCCAACCATATGCACCCATAAGGTTCAACTCGAGGAGGACGGCAGCCCAAGTATTGAACACCAGTGGAGGTTAAACCCACTTATGCAAGAGGTGGTCAAAATGATATCATCAAGTGGTTAGATGTTGGGGTGGTCTATCCCATTTTTGATAGCCACTTGGTCAGTCCAGTACAATATGTGCCCAAAAAGGGCGGTATGGCTGTGGTTGCAAGCACCAAAAATGAGTTAGTCCCGCAGAGACCAGTCACTGGATGGCGAGTGTGTACAGAATATAGAAAGCTGAAGAAGTAGGCTTTGAGGGATCATTTCCCGATGCCTTTCATAGACCAGATGCTTGACAGGTTGATTGGAAAAAAATGGTATTGTTTCTTAGATGGATACTCTAGCTATAACCAGATATAAATTGCTCCTGAAGATCAAGAAAAGACCACTTTCACATGTCCATATAACACATTTGTTTTTAAACGCACGCCATTTGGACTTTACAATGCACCAGCAATATTCCAAAGGTGTATGATGTCTATTTTTTCACACATGGTGGAGGATACTCTAGAGGTGTTTATGGACAATTTTTCAGTGGTAGGTGATACATTTGATGACTGTTTGCTAAATCTTAGGTGGGCCCTATAGAGATGCGAGGAATCCAACCTAGTGCTGAATTAGGAGAAGTACCATTTCATAGTGACGAAGCGCATAGTCCTTGGGCACAAAGTATCACAATAGGGGATAGAAGTCCACAAGGCCAAATGGAGGTGATTGAAAAGTTACCTCCACCAATCTATGTGAATGGTGCTCGAAGCTTCTTAGGACATGCCAGATTCTATAGGCATTTCATCAAGGACTTCACTAAAATTGCACACCCCATGAACAAGCTTTTGGAGAAGGATGTGAAATTTGTTTTCGATGAGCCATGTCTCAAAGCGTTTGAATGCCTAAAGGAGAAGATAGTCTCTGCCACAGTGATCATTGGCCTAAATTTGGTCGAACCATTTGAGGTGATGTGTGATTCTAGTAGTGCTGCTCTAGGAGTCATATTGGGGTAGAAGGGAAACAGGATGTTCCATCCAATTTTACTATGCTATTAAGTCACTGAATGGAGCACAACGAAATTACATGATTACGGAATAGGAACTATTAACTGTAGTGTATGCTTTTAAGAAGACCAAGGAATACTTGTTGGGCACAAAACTGATAATTCATACCGATCATGCAACTCTGAGATACCTCATAGCTAAGAAAGATGCAAAGGCAAGGTTGATTAGATGGGCGATGCTTCTCGAGGAGTTTGATTTTAAAGTTAGAGATAGGAGAGGTTGTGAGAACTAGGGTAGCTGATCACCTGTAAAGGTTGGAGGCTAAAAAGAAGGAGGAGTTGGAGCTTGAAATAAATGATGCATTTCTAGATGAGCACGTATTACCCCCAACTCTTGACCCTATTCCTTGGTTTACGGATTATGCTAATTTTCTTGTTTGTGATTGAATGCCTGAAGGACTAACATTTTAGCAGAGGAAAAGTTCATGCACGATGTACATAAGTATTTTTGGGATGAACCCTATTTGGACAAGATTTTTGCTTATAACATCATCAGGCGGTGCATCCCTGATGCTGAGATGCTGCCAATTCTAGAAGCTTGCCACTCATCTCCAGTAGGTGGCCATCATGGAGGTCCTCGGATAGCCCATAAGATACTTTAGTGTGGGTACTACTGGCCCACAATTCATCAAGATGCGATGGACATAGTATGGAGTTGTGATGCGTGCCAGTTACAAAGAGCCATCTCTCAGCGCCATGAGTTACCCATGACACTTATTTTAGAGGTGGAATTGTTTGATGTGTGGGGCATAGATTTCATGGGCCCAATTGTGAGTTCTCTTGGGTAGTAGTACATATTGGTTGCGGTGGACTATGTGTCCTAATGGGTTGAGGCTGTTGCTTTACCTAAGAATGATGGAAAAAGTGTAGATGGTTTCCTGAAGAAGAACATCTACTCAAGGTCTGGCATACCCAGAGTTATAATCAGTGATGGTGGTTCTCACTTCTGCAATAAGGTATTTAGTGCTCTTCTGACCAATTATGGAGTTAAACAGCACAAGGTCGCAATGCCTTATCACCCACAGACCAATGGACAAGTAAAGGTATCCAGGGAAATCAAGGCGATGTTGGCTAAAACGGTGAATGCCAACAGGACAGATTGGGCACAAAAGTTAGATAATGCTCTATCGACATATCAGACATCTTTGAAGAAGCCTATTGATATGTCTCCATATCAATTTGTGTTTGGAAAGGCCTGTCATTTGCAAAACCTTAGTTGGAGCGAAACTGCAAACCTGAGGCTGGATCAGATCAATGAGATGCATGAATTTCGCTTGAGATCTTATGAGAGGTCTACACTGTACAAGGAAAGGATGAAGTTGTACCATGAAAAGCATATTGAAAAGAGAACCTTCACTCATGGTGATTTTATGTTACTTTTCATCAGGAAAGCTGAGATCTAAATGGTCTGCACCTTTAAAGGTAACGCTGTTGTTTCAATCGGGTGCTATAGAGCTGGAAAATGATAAGGGCGAGAGGTTCTAAGTTAGTGGCAAGCGAATCAAGGCATACTTGGGTGTTCCAGAGGATGTGTAAATTGTGGAAGAATGTAAACTTGATGAAGTCTGAGTAATCAAGTAACTTTTGTCGCGCCGCGACGTTAAATTGTGCGCTTCTTGGGAGGCAACCCAAGATGTAATTATATTAGGTATTGTTCTCTTTCTTTATTTCTCTTTGTTTTATAGAGTCATTATGTGTGGATCTGTGTAGGAGACACTGGGTTATAAAATGCAGAAGTTGGGTGAAGATTGCTTTTCACGAGAATTCTCACGGACCGTGGTGCCCTTCATAGGCACATTCACTATCAATAAATCTCAGGGCCAGCCAAATGAGGTTATTGGAGTTTCCCACAACAGGGTTACGAAAGGTTTCACAATCCGTCGACATTTTGATGGACCATCTAGCCTCTCGTGAACAACAGGTATGTATTTTGCTCCAAGACTATTTCACGGACATCTATACGGATTGTGGTGACCTTCACGGTCACCTTCACTGTCCGTCATCCACAACCCAGTCGTACTAATACCTGCCCCGACCCGCAATGAACACAAATTGAAATTAAAATGTAAATAAGTTCCTAAGCGCCAAAGGTGATGTTATTTCCCCTTTTTCTTTCTCTTTTGATGGTTCCTAAAGAGTGAAAGCAAAATTCCATCTTCAAGAAATCAGAAATTACTCTTAGATTTAAAACCGTAGTTCTTATATCAAAGGTTTGCAGCAACAATCTTAGTTCCCTCGTTTAAGGCGACAGTTGGGATTATTTTTTAAATAAGTTCTTCCGTTCACTTGTTATAAGTTTGATCTTATCAGTAGGCAAGTGAGAAGTGCTTAAATTGTTCAAATTAACCATGATTATGTGAGGAGCTAGCATTGTTGATTCTAATGTGTTGTGGGTTTGTTTAAAAATTGGTAGTTGTAGTATGTGGATTTGTGGAAATTGTGCAACATTAATTGTGATATATGGGTAGGATGGATAGTGTTGATTTGTGAATATGATTAGTTGATGATTGCTATTTTAGTTGGCTGTTTGAATGTTAAAATTCAAGTGGGTTAATAGTCACATTGCGATCATGTGTGAAAAATTGGATGACTTGCAATATGGTGAAGTTGGGGGAGAAAATGCTGGGAGGAATGTATGTGTAAGATAACGAGAGGCTCGACGGACCGTGGTATCCACCACGAGCCGTGAAACCACTCGTGAACCACACCTACATTGCATCCACAAGTTCACCTATCCTGTAGTTAAGTTCACGAGCAGTATTACAGACACTGGTTCACTCCACGGGTCGTGAAACTATCCGTCAACATCACTTGGTCAAAGTTATGTCGCACATAATTGCACACTGATTCTGGATTAGTTTCTACGAGGGCTTTAACAGCCTGTGGTACCCACCACGGGATGTATAAGCTATCGTACAATTTACTTTGGTTGTAAAAAAATTGTATTTTTCCGTACTTCTGTTTTTGTCGATTGTTTGATTTTGTAGCCCTTCCCAATGATATATTGGGTGACGACATTCATAAGGCAAGGTGTCATGAGGTAATTACACAGGGGTTGTCTGAGTACCCGATAGTGTGTCATTTTGTTGCATTTTGTACTAATTAGTATTGTGTTTCTCAGGTACTATGCCTCCCCGAAGAAGGAACGAAACCAAATCTGCCCTCCCCTCCACTGCTTCTCAATCAGAAGGTCATGAAAACTCCGAGGCTAGTACTTATAAGGTGTGAATAAATGTCACACCAAAATATCACTCACCTCGGGCTACTAGAGCTCAAACCAAGAGAGCAATTCTCCAAGATACTCATCCCCAGTCTGAAGAGGGAGGAAGTCATTTCGGTAGCATTGAAGCATCGGGTAGTGACTGTAATGCTGGTTCAGGTAGCCAGTTTGCTGATAATTTGAGGGTCAGTGCAGAGTCTGAAAGTGGTTCTTAGGAAGATGGAAACGCCTCTCCACCTGCAGCAAATACAAAAGCTAAAAATGGAGTACGAGAGGAGGTATCTACTGTAGATGAGGATGTAGTGATCACCGATGATGATACCATGGTGATGTATATGAACATCCATTAACCTGATCCTGCAGCCAACCAATATTACCCAGGCGATGATCCTGAAGATGGTCCACCTAGCCCATTTGGCTAAAGTGAGACCTACAAGATTGGAGGTTGTTGTGCCATGGATTATTGAGGTTGCCACTTTAGCTGCACTTACCCCCTTCGAACCTCCATTGACAATCTCACTGCAAGAGTTAAGGCTTGTGAGAGCAGACAGGGGTAGACCTCCGAGGTTACAACTTTGAAAGTTGAAGTAGCAGATCTGAGAAAGGATACGACTATCTAAAGTCTACTGACTTCACTTCACTATTGGAGGATGTGGATGATATGGAAGCCCCTGAGACTTTAGAGATTCCTCCGGCTACCACCAGAGATGTAAATAGGGATGGCACATAGTTGATGAGTTTGAAACATAGACCGACAAGGAGCAAATAGAGATGAGGGAAGAGAGCATATATGGATATTTTCCAGATTTTAAGGAAACAATTGTACTGTCAGTGATCCAGACATCGCTGACAGAGACATCCATGAAAGCTCCTAGTGGACCCACTACTTCTGAGGAGACTTCGGGTACTGATGCCCAGGACCAGAGTGATGCACCAGGCACTGATGTGCTGACAAAAGGAGCGACAGTTTAGACAGGAACCCTTTTTACCTCTCTCTCTGTCTTACTTTTTTTGACTTTTGGATATTTTATTTCTTGCATTTGAGGACAAACAGGTTTTGTTTGTGGTGGGGTGAGGCCCACCTTTTGTGATTATTGTTTTGTTCGTATATTTGGGTTTTATGCTATATATTGTGTTTCGGCACTGTTTTTGTGGATGATTGAGCTTATGGCTTCTTGTGTTAATTGTAAATGCTTTTTGGACCCTTCCAAAAAAATTGTGCCACCTCTTATTTGTGTTAGAATGTGGTTGTTCTCTTGCAAATTTGGGTATCGGTTTAGATCAATACCGATGACTTGAATAGTGCACATAATCGAACAAAAATGAATGTGTGGCTACGATGAGGCCAAATGAAGTTGCATAGGCAATATGTGAACTTTTTGCATCTCGTTGTGACTAGCCAATTATCAAATTGAGTCTCTTGTGATGAACATTACACACTAGCGAAAGTGTGGAGTCTTGTTTGCCATTGGTGTCAATGCCTTGTGTGATGAGCTTACCATGAACCATGTGTGATGATACCTAGAATTCTCCCCGTTGGTCTGGTTGACTAAGTGATGCAATCTCTAGAAATGATCTTACGCAACTTTAAAGAGTGAAACAATTTGACATTATACCTCTTTTGTGGCCTACCTTGTGAGTGTGTGAACTTTGCTTGAACACCTTTTGAGCCTTAACCTTTCCTTAGAAGAAACTTGATGAAATTAGTACCTTCCTTTATCCCTTCACCCGTAATGCTCATGTGATGTGGTTTGTGTGAATAGCCAACATAGGCCAAAAGCCTAAGTTGGGGGTGTGGTGAAAAGGGAAGGTAAATCAAGAAGTGGAAAGAAGTCCCCTTTACCCATGGTTTTGAAAAAGATTGAACCCCTCCATACAAGAAAAAATAAAAGGGAAGAGAAAAATGAAAAATAAAAATAATGAAAAAGAATGAAAAGTTTTGTGAAAGTGCAAAGAAAATGAGGTGTCCGGCATTCCATTGAAAGTGAATAATGGGCTAACCTATGAGCATAAATGGGAATGATGAAGAGAAGGAAATAAGTGTTGTTCACACCACATTTCATGAGTATAGAAGTCACTAAGCCTAAATGACCATACCTTTTGTAACAACCTGGAAAACTAATAAGTCAAGCTAGAGTCTAATGGAAACTAGTAGGTGAGACTAATGCCTTACGTGTGAGCTTTTGAGTTTGATGTTTGGTTTTAGGTTATATATTGACTTCCCGAGCTTAGGTTGAGGTGTCTAGGGGTTAAACGTCAAGGTACGACCCCCCAAGTACCAACCAAGGGTCCTTGAGGGGGACCCTAAAGCCTAACCCCAAGGCTTCCCCTTAAAGCAAAAAGCTGTCAAAATGTGTGACCTACGGATGGCCATCTACGACCAGTATGTCAATTGACACCCCGTAGGTCTTGCTCCATAGGTCAAGGCACAACTTCAAGCCTCAGTCCCTAACAACGAGGCCAAACGACGGCCAGTAGACGCATCCACGGTCCGTGGATGGGTGGGCGTAGGTACTGCCAGTTTTTGGAGTTTTAGTTTTTAGTTAGGTCTTTGTGAATTAATTAGGTAATTATTTAGGGGTTAAGGGAGATCGGTTAATCAGTTAATTAATCACCTATATAAGCTAATAAGACCCTAAACTAAGTCATTAAATCATTATAACCCAACACCCCAAATCAAAACCCAACTACGCTTCCCTCCAAGAATCTTCTCTCTAGAACCTCAATTGATGAACAAAGAAAGAGATCAAGTAAAGCTTGAAGGAAGGAGCTGTTCAATACTAATTTGCAAGGATTCTACGCCTAAGGTATGGGAGTTCTTTATCCTTGGGTAGCTATTACACAAGGTGCCCCTTCAAAAGCTTTTAATTCAATTATAGAAATCTTCAAATAGCTAGGGTTTCAACTCAACCCTATGGGTTCCTTTCAAAGTTGTTATTAAAGATTGAATCATGTTTGTTATTGATGATACTACTGATTTTAGATGAGTTTAACTTGAATTCCAAAATAATCCATAAGTTTTCCCCAATCCTAGCTATGGCTCTTCTCTACATTATGAATGTTGTTGGAAGTTGATTCAATTGATTGAATGTGGGTTGATTATGATGTAATTACTTGGTTTTAGTGTAAATCTACAAGTATTCTTGATTAACCTAAGATTTTAGGGTTAAATTAATGTAGCCTAGGGTTATGTAATGAAAGAGGCAAATTGAGGGTTTAGATGTGATCTTCTAAAATTGATGAACTTATTGATGAATTGCCTTAGATTAGATCACCTAAACATGAATTGCTTATGAGTGAATCTTGTAGACATGAATGAACTTGATTAGGTCTTACACGATGAAACATGGTTGAGTAGTATTGAGATTTAGTTTACTTGATGCAATATGACTATAATTGAGTAAGAATGAGGCATGTGGTTAGTCTACCTTGACAGTTAGGTTTACATGATTACCATGTGAGGTATTGCTTGAGATTAATGCTCATAATATGAAGATGATTCCTAGGTCTTTAAAGGTAAAGTCTAAAAGGGATGAATTATGAATATTGAGGCTTAAGGAAGGAAGCCATTGTGCATGTTGAATATATGGTACTATTGTGGAAGGACTTTACCCACATAACCTACAATGTGAGTATATGAACCTATACATACAAATGAATGAACTATTTGAGTTGTGATTATATACATGTCTAATATGATAAATATTAGATTTGTTGATTTACATGGTCTGTGATCCTTCAATGCAATATATGTGAATGATGCATGATTGTGAAATTTTGTACATACTTATGAACACTTTGAGAGGGAATTGTGTATGATGATAATGTTGTTGTTGTGTCATTCCAAGGACAATTATACACACACACTCCATGCATAAACATGATTGTGATGTATCAATGGTGTTAATTGAAAGTATAGTTCTCACATGCACATTTGCACATTATTATGCATGAAATGTACATGACCATGATGATGATGATGTTGTGTTGATTGAAAGGCTAATACTCATGAAAACACTAGGAATGGTAATGTGAAAAGTTTACTCACATGTTGATGATTCTAAAGTGAAAGGACATTCTAACCTAATGAATCTTTGAGCTATTATGATGAATGTGGGTTTGAGTGCCTAGTGCATTCTCTATTGAACATGAACCTAAGTAAAGGCTTAATGACTTTTAAAGGGAAATAGGCTTAGCACCGAGAGGATATGAACAATGATATAGGAAGCTTCTATGTTTAGCAAGTCCGGCTTTCCAACATAGGTTGTCTCATGAGATGGAAACCTTTTACGCTAGAAGTCTGGGTTTCTAGTAGCAATCTCCTTATCCCATAATTATGTGTCCACATAGGTCTTTAGCTAATGGATCCACGTAAAAGCTATCACGATAGTTCTACATTAGGCAAGTAGGACACCCTCTTTTTGGTGTGGGAGTAGAACACCGGATTCCCTGTAGCTCACATGGTCTATGTCGGTTAGTGCTATTTTCCGTATATAAGAAAGATATTAAATGAGACATGGATTGTACTATGACTTCTTAATGAGTTTTACTTAGTAGGAGTGGGGGTATGTGACTTCACTTTTACATTGCACAAGTAGACTTAGTAGAATGTCATGGGATAGTTCCTTTGTGTTATGATGAGATTTTAATGTATGCATGTGTGTTGAATAAATAGTCATTATGAATGACTTTCCATATAATTCAAGTAATGTACATGACTATTTCCTTATATGTGGTTATTGTTTATAATGAGGTCTAAGAATGAAGTGCATACCTCAGGTAGCTTCAAAGGAGTACTTAATAGGGTTGGTATTATGGGATGTCAACCATACATTGCAGAAGTGTTTCTTAGGGGTTGCTTATGTGATGATTACTTAATGATGAGATAATATTGGTGTTTGACTTTGTATTACTTTATGATTGGAGGCTAGGTATTGTGAAGATTGGGATTTGCTTAATGTTAATGTTGGAGACTATGCTTGTTATTATAATGATATCTCTCATGTTATGAGGAAATGTGTGTTAGCTGCCTTATGGGTTGCATTCTCCAACTATTTCAAAGATGATGTTCAAATATGGCATATAGCATTATTTCAAATGAAGTGTCCTTTTTTATGCATATTTTAATGGTTTTGTGCATGGCTTCCATACTTAGTACTTTTTGTGCTAACCCCATCTTTCTACATTTTCTATAAGTGTTGGCTTTGGAGATATTAGATTCTATCCTCATGGCTAGGTTTATAGGAGATCAAGAAGAAGAAGATTGGTGATTCATCATTGTATTTGAGGGCTCAACCAGATGTCATTTATTCTCTTTCTATTTTGTTTTAGACTTTGGTTGTAATGGTTATGTCCCTAAGATTGTATTCAAGAGTTTTATTCTAAGTACAATAGATGGTTTGAGAGATAGTGTATAAACTATATCATATTTTTATAAAAGACTTCTATTGTAAAGAAAAGTTTTAAATTTCGCACTATTTACTATGATCTTATGACTATAATTCTGCTAAGGGCATGTAGGCGACCCCTTCAGGGTAAATTATGTCGTGTCACTTCTAGGGGGTAACCCCGAGTTGTGAAAACTTTACACTCAGCTCCATTACAAGCCTTGAAAAAAGCTTTTTGATCTTGAGGGAGCTGAAATAATGCTTGATTGGAAAATAAGGGCAAACCTGTGGGTGAAATCATGCATTGTGTACATCTTTGTGAGTGACTGTTGATAGTGATTCCGGAGCTATAAATTATTGAACCATTGTGTGTGAATATTAAATCATTCTTTGTGTGAGGGCATTTGACTACCTTTGTTGAGCTTGAATATGCATTTGAAGCAAGAATTATGAGTTTGAAAGTCTTTGGTAATGGTGAGTCACAACTTGAATCGTTGAGCGCACAATTGATCCTTGCATGAGTAGGTTGAGTTTTTTTTGTGTGCATTCATGATTGAGTCTTGTATAGCACTCTTTCAGACATCCTTTTTATACAGCTAGACTTGAGTTTTACTTGAGGACAAGCAAAAGTTTAAGTTGGGGGTGTTGATAAGTCCATGATTTAGACTTATTCAGGGATGTATTTTAATAGATTTAGTGTCCTCAAATTCTTATTTTGTGCCAATAACGGATGTAAATCCTTGATTTCCAGGTATCTGGATTGAGGAAAATACCATGGACACTAATGAGAAAAAAGGAACAAGGGCAGTTGAAAGAATGAAGAAAAAAAGGCTTAGTGATCGCCTATCCCATTAGGTGAGTCGCCGAATGGCTATGATCTCGCCTAAAGTTCCATTGTGGCAAGCCCTGAAAGAGAAAATCAAGTTGGCGATAGAATGGAGTTGTTGGCGTGTCGCCGAACGGTTCCACGATACCGTGTTAGATCACCCAAAGTTACAGAACGTGAGGATGCTGAAGGGTAAAGTAAAAAGGGCATTGGAATTGGCCAAAGGGCGGATCGCCGAGTGGATCGACGATCCTGACTTACTGCGTCAAATAGTCCTTCGCAACATATTTTTGGCGACTATAAATACATATTGAAACATAAAATCTAGAGAACTTTGACATAAAGCGTAGGCTGTTTTTAATTGATTGCTTGTTGGTGTTGGAAAGAAACCAACTTGATTCGGGATAAATTGTTCAAAAGAAAGTGTATCCCCATTAAAGTATAGCTTATTCACTGAGTTACGACTATTTACTAACAATTACAATCACCCATTTGTCTAAATTAGTCCATAATCAAATCACATCACAAGAACCCATCTCAATATTGTTAATTTTGTATTATTTGTTGTTGTAGCTGATAATCACAATCAAAACCCCCTGTTATTTGACACGTGTGTCACCCTAATTTGCATTATGTTTTTATTCGTACATGTCTATTCATGTGGTTGACTTGAACATATTCATGCTTTTCGATTGATTCTCAAACATGTACCACTCCCTGTGGGATTCGACCCTAACAAACTTAGTTGGGTTATATTACTGACTAACGATCATTGGCACTTGGAATTGGAAGAATTGTCCTGATACGTCAAATCACATTCCCGATGAACATGTATTCACAATAACTCTACAACAAACTCCTTGGTATGCTGATTTTGCTAACTATGTAGTGTGTGGATTGTTATCGAAAGAACTGAATATCTATCAACAAAAGAGGTTCTTGTTCAATGTCAAGATATACTTTTGGGATGAACCGTACTTATTCAGAGAATGTGCAGACCATATAATTAAGTGATGTGCCTTAAGAGGAATTCAATGAAATTCTCGATGCTTGTCATGTTTCACCAGATTGTGATCATCATAGCGGAGTGCATACAGCCACTAAAATTCTTCAAAGTGGTTACTACTAATCATCCCTTTACAAAGATGCTCATGAATTTGTTAATAAATGCATACAATGTCAAAAACAAGGTGGAGTGTCCAGAAGGCATGAGCTACCCCTCAAACCTATTCTAGAAGTTGAGTTGTTTGATGTTTGGGGAATAGATTTCATGGGTCTATTTATGAGTTCGTTTGGTGATAAGTACATTTTAGTGGCAGTGGATTATGTTTCTAAATGGGTAGAAGTCATAGCACTACCAAACAATGAAGGGAAAAATGTTGTTCAATTCTGAAAACGCTATGTCTTTGCTAGGTTTAGTACCCATCAGGCTATTGTTAGTGATGGTGGATCCCATTTTTGCAATAGGAATTTTGCATCTGCATAGAAAATACGGGGTGCGACATAAAGTAGCAACACCATATCAACCTCAAACGAATGGCCAAGTGGAGGTTTCAAATCGGGAGATCAAAAGCATCTTGGCTAAGACTGTAAATGCAAATAGGACTGATTGGTCTCGAAAGCTAGATAATGCTCTGTGGGCACATCACACTTACAAGACACCAATTAGTATGTCTTCATATCAACTAGTTTTAGGGAAATCTTGCCATTTACTGAATGAACTGGAACACAAAGCCTTATGGGCTTCAAAGGCGTTAAATTTAGACTGGGTCAAGACTTCAAAAGGAAAAGTAGATCAACTAAGAAAATTGGATGAATTCAGGTTTAGGGTATATGAAAGTTCATCCCTTTACAAGGAAAAAATGAAGAAGTGGAACGATTCTAAAATCCTTAGGAGGGAGTTTTGAGTTGGAGATTGGGTGTTTCTATATAATTCTTGATTGAGACTCTTTCAGTGAAAGCTCAAATCAAAATGGTCAGGCCCATTTAGAGTAACATGGGTGTTTGCAAATGGAACGATTCAAGTCGAAGGTAAAGAGGGCCCTGCCTTCAAGGTTAATGGACAACCCTTGAAGTTGTATTTTGTAGAATGCCACGAAGTTTTAGTGATTGAAGTGGTGTACTTGGAAGATTCTTGAAAGCATTTCAGCGTCGTGCCACGACGTTAAATAAGGCGCTTCTTGGGAGGAAACCCAGGGTTAGTTTCTTTGAATAATGTGTGTTGAATGTGCAGGTGTAGGTGATTTTATGAGGCTAAGACTCCTTCGGTGGTTCGCCAAGTAAGTTTGGCGATCAAGAAGTTTATCACCTTTCTGGCATCAATAGTCGGCTGAGAAACTGGAATATTAGGCGGGATACATGCACCACTCGGGGATTCGCCAGATGATTGGGCGACCTGAATTTCTCTGCCTTTTTGCACCATCCCTGATAGAATGGTGTCTTGGATCTTTCGGTGAGGTTTCACATCCATTAGGTGATGCGCGGATGTTATTCAACAGACGTTCCCTTGTCCGACTTCCTGCCACAAAATGGAATGGTTACATAACAGAAAATTCGGCGAGATTCATGCAACTTGGTGATTCACCGAGCAGTTCGGCTATTATTTTAAGTCTTCGCCAAATGGCCGCCTAGTGAAGATTTTGTTTCACCCTACTCCGTTTGTTTTAGTGCCATTATTTTATCTTTATTTTTGTTACTGTTTGTTCTCTGCTCACATTGAGGACAATGTTGGATGCTTTTGGTGGGGGTGGTATGAGTCTGTTATGAAGACTTTTGTTCTCTCAAAAATTGTTTGAGAATCAGTTGTGATCAATACCGATGACTCGAATAGTGCTCTTAATTGAACAGAGTGAATGTGCGTCTACGATGCGGCCAAATGAAGTTGCATAGAAAATGCGTGAACATTTAGCATCTCATTGTTCCTATCCGGTTATCAAATAAGTCTATTGTGATGAACATTGCACACTAGCTTGAAAGTGTGGAGTCTTGTTTAATATTGGTGCCAACGCCTTGTGTGATGGGATTACCTTGAACATTCTATGTGATAACACCTAGAATTTTCCCTGTTGGTCATGTTGGCTAAGTGATGCAAGCACTTGAAATGATCTTAGGTAACCATTTTAAAGAGTGAAACAATTTGACAATATACCGCTTTTGTGGCCAACCTTGTGAGATGTGTGAACCTTGTTTGAACCCTCTTGAGCCTTATTGTTTTCTTGGAAGAAACATTAACAATTGTGACCCCTCTTTATGCATTCACCCATAACTTTCATGAACTGTGGTTTTTTTGAATAGCCAACTTACTACAAAAGCCTATGTTGGGTGTGTGGTGAAAAGAGAAGGAAAATCAAGAAGTGTGAGATATTCCCCCTTTGAGCAATGGTTTTGAAAAATATGGAACCCCTCCATGTAAAAAAAAGAAAAGAAGAGAAAAGAAGAAAGAAAAAGAAAAAGAATGAAAAAGTTGCAAAGCAAGGACACTAACAAATAAAAAAGGACAAAGCAAGTTGAATAAGGGGAGAAAGGCAAGATTGATGATCGCCAAGAGCACTCGGCGAATCGTCGAGTTTCCCCTTGACTGCCTAATTTTAATGTACAATGTGCCTGAACTGAGAAAAACTTGGGCGAAATGTACAGTGTGCCTGAAATGAGAAAAACTTGGGTGAACTATGTTCTATATCGGTGAACGCACTAATCGAGAACAAGATGAAATTTAATTGGTGAACTAAAGGACTAAAGGATGCATCACGGAAGTGATCGGCGTTCTCGATCTAGATCGCCTAAAGTTACAGTGCCTGAGAGAGGTATAAGTGAAGAAAACAAGGTGATGGGGAAGGATGATCGTTGAGTCACCGATTAGTCGGCAAAGCCCGACTTTCCTCCCCGATCCACCCCAAAAAAGCCACAACTCATATCAATATAAATTGACTTTTGGAAGAGAGAGAAGGTATCCATTCACTGTGTAATGAAATTGAGAGAACAAAAACACTATTCTTGTTGATTTTAAGCAATTTTGGCAAGATATCTCAATTGGGTGCTGTAATAGAAAATATATTATTCATCTTAGAACTTCGATTTTCTATACCCATCTATGGATAATTTATTAGGTATTGAATTTCCATATTTTATGATGATTAGCTAAAATTCCAATCTTAGGGTTTGACAATATGATTAATTGTTGAATTTAACTTAATGGGTGTTAGTTATTATCAATTTTGGTGCTAATTCCAAGTGGGTCTGACTTATCGTTGGGGTTTAACTACTCTATTGTATGTTTATTTCAATATGATTTAGTGTTTTATTCTTTCTTGAGAAAGAAGTGTAAATATAAAGTGATAAATTGGCACTCATAATTAGTGGGTCATGATGGATTCAGCTCGAGAAAGTGAATCCCAAGACTCATTCTATGTATCTAGCTCGAGAGAGTGGATGTGGTGAGGTTGTGGACTGGTATATTTGTTTAGCACATTGAGGTTCGAGAGAACTCAATTGAAATGAGGTATTGTTCGAGAAAAAAATGTATCATCTAAAGTTCATCTTTCTCCTATTTTGTTGTTCCTAGTTAATTGTTGAGGCTACTTTCTGATCTAAAAACCCCTTACCCTGACATTGTTGTAACTCTTTAATTTTTATTAATTGTATCCGAAAATCTCTAGTCTTTCAGCTACAGAATTGACTATTGTAATTACATATTTGAATTCAAAAGAGAACTACTCTCTGTGGGATCGACCCCAACTTTTTTGCTGGGTTTATACTGCTTAATTGTTACGACCCGAGCCTACACCCCGAATGTAACATGGCGTACAAAACTCCGAAGAGCCTCATACAAGCCTCATAGAATTCATAACATACGACATAAGAGAAAAGGTACGGAATTTAAAAATCTTTTTAGTCCGTACAATCAAAAACATCATTTACAACAAGCAGCGAAAGTCTACTTGTCTTACATGACCATCTATTACGACTTGAATTAATAATAGGGTCACTAACCTTACAATAGAAAGTCTAAAAAACGTATAATACTATGAAAGACATGAAACATCAATAAAGCACTTTTCCTCGGATCCATAGGGACATACCACAACCTTTGGAGAGAATCAATCCAAGCTTTGAACTAGAAGGAATCAACTCAATTGCCGGAACCTACATTTTGTAGAAAAAATAGAAGAAATATAGGTTAGTACATTTTATTTACTAAGTATGATATCCATGCAAAAATCATGCTTAAAAAGGACATTTTGTTTAAATACCATGCTATATGCCAATTTTGAGAAAACATCATGAACTTTAGTATAAGAGGCATAGGATACAAACATAATCCACATATAAGTCATTTCAACATTTTAGAACCTTCACCTTAAGTAACCCTAAGCTATACTTGTGCAATGTAAGAATGACATCCCATACTACCATTCATACTAAGTAAGGCCACGAAAGATGAACTTACCATTCTTAATACTCATCTTTCGAGAGTACTCACGCATAAGGAACATAAACATTTCATAAGTCATGACAAGGAAAGGAACTCATAATAACATTTCCAAGTAAAGCATCCATCATTACATTCAGCATTTAAGTCAACATTCTCATTAGCTTCATTAAGTGCACATTCATATTATTATATATTAAGACATTGGAGAATCAGACCATAGCCCTCTCAAAGCCTACTCGTGAAATGCATGAATGACATCTCATACTGCCACTCACACTTCGTAGAACCTCCTGAAGAACCATAGCATGTATCTCACATGATGGGAATAAGCATTAACAGACATAGACGATGTGAGCTTAACATAGAATCCGGTGTCTTTCCCACACACAAAAAAGAGGTGGTCTACTTTCCTAACATAAAATCGGCAATATTTTAGCTTAGGTGGATCCATAATCAATCAACCCAAATCAAAAAATTCAAAATTTAGTATTTTAGGGGAATCATGGGTTCATGGGGGAAATTCATCATAAATAATCATTAATTCATTATGTAACGACCCGTAAAATGAATAAGAAAAACTACAACCTAACTAGTGTGTGTGAGTTTGTCATGAGGTTTGATGTTGTCCCAAGCTATGGTTAAGGGGTTTAGGGGTTAAACGTCAAGGTACGACTCCCCAAGGACCACCCTAAGGGTCCTTGAGGAGGACCCTAAGGGTCCTTGAGGAGGACCCTAAGGGTCCTTGAGGAGGACCCTAAGCCTAACATCCAAGACCCTAAGGAAAACCAAAACTTCTCAAGACCACATGACGTAGATGGGGAACTACGCCCTGTAGGTCCATCTACGCCTCGTGGTTAGCCTCCATAGGTCAAGGGACACATTTTCTAGCTGCAGCTCCAAACCACACTTGACAAGGGCCGGGGCATGGTTTAGAACATAGTCCATGGTTTTGTGGGCGTTGTTTGCACTTGGAATGCTGTCAAGTGGTTCGGCCAAGTTGGGCTGTGAGTTGGTAAATTCACCCTAAGTCTTGTTTGGTTGAGGGACGAATTTAATTAGTTCTTTATGGTATTTTAAGGGTTTTTAATGTATTAAAACACATTTAGACCTCATTATTTCAAATCCCCAAATCAAAACCTCCCTTCCCCTCCAAAAGTTCTCTCTAGAAACCTCCATTAGAGGTCAAGCTTCAAGATTCCAAGGTCAAGACTTCATGTTTTTCAAGGGATTTTCGTGGGATTCTTCCATTAAAGGTATGGTAGTCTTCATCCTTGACTAAGTTTCTTTGAAGGAGACAATTTCAAAGTTTATTTCAAGTCGTCAAAGTTTACCCCAAAACCCTAGTTTTCAACCTATGCATGGGTTCGATACAAAACGATTTCTAAAGGAATTATTGAATTGAATTATGAATAAATTGTGAATTTAAAGATTAATTAAGGTGATTTCTTTCTAGAATCTATTTTTTTCGTAATTTCCTAAATTGGGATTTGTGATTGGGAGTTGATTGATTATGCAAGTATGTTGAATTGTTGATGTTTACATTGAATTAAGTGATAGAATCATGTCAATTTTGTATTCTATTGTAGTATCTTAGATTGATGGATTGATGTTGGTTCATAGCCAAAAGGGGCAATTTCATGAAGGATTATGTATAATTATGATGTGAAGCATGTGTGTGATCTAAGTGAATGAATTATGATCATGTTTAGAAGATAGTCGTGTTATGATTGAATGTTATCTCTCTATTAACACTTATGAATGGTGCTGATATATGTGAAAGGCTATTCTCACATACACACACAGTTGAATGAAGAATGAATAAACTTTCTATGATGACGGGTTGATTGAAAGGCTATTCTCAATTGTACTCTAATGAATGCTAATGACATGTTGTGAAAAGACTTTCTCACAATATAGGGATACATAGGTGAAAGGATTTTCTCATCTTTAAAACTATGAGTTTCCAATGAACGAATGTTGGGTTTGAGATGGATACTCATCCATGAGTTTAGGCGGGGTATCTAGTAACAATCTCTTATCCCATAATAATGAATGTTAAGTGCTCTATAGGGAATAATACTAAGCACCCAGTGGATATGAATTGGGGTTGATGCTCATTCGTGAGTTGAGGCGGGGTATCTAGTAGCAACCTCTTGAGATGGATGCTCATCCATGAGTTGAGGCAGGGTATCTAGTAGCAATCTCTATACCATAACTATGATCCCACATAGGTATAGCTAGTGGATCCACCTAAGCTAAAAACAGTGGTCCTACCATAGGTAAGTAGGAATCCCTTATCCGTTGAGGGTGACACCTGGATTCCATGAACTGCTCACATGGTCTATGTCGGTAAAGGCTTACCCCCACAAAGAATGTTAATGAACTATGGATTCTTAAGAATGCACTACTTAGTGTGAGTGGTGGTATGAGACGTAACAAATGTATTGCACAAGTAGGCTTTGAGAGAGGTTGTGGTGTCTTCCTTTATAATGTTAATGAAATGAATGTGCTATTATGCTGATGTTAATAAAGAATGTTGATCTAATCTGTAATGAATGAAGATGCTCTTAATGTAATTAAGCTAATGAAGATTGTGACTTATATGCTTAAATGAGATGATGCATGTTATACTTGGATTGTATTATGAGTTACTTCTTTGTTATGACTTATCATATATGAATGTTCCTTCCCTATGGTGACTTCAAAGGACTACTTAGTGTGAGTAGTAGTATGGGATGCTACATGCACATTGCACAAGTATGATTTAGGGGTTGTCTTAGGTGATGGTCCTTAAGTGATGATATGACTTATGAAAGGTTTATGTCTCGTATGTATGAGTATTAAGATGGTAATGTTGAATGGTAAGTATACTTTTGGTGACCTTAAGGTGGTACTTGGTGTGGATAGTGGTATGTGACGCTATTCATACATTGCACAAAGTATAGCTTGAGGGTTACTTGAGGGTAAGGCTTAATGTGAAGGTAATGAGTTATATGTTGAATATGTTCCTGATATGGTTAGATGACTTGTTTGTTGGTTATGTCTTATATTATGTCTCTTATGCTTATGTTTATGTAGGTTTTATCAAATTGGCATATATCATGACTTTCAAATAAAATGTCCGTTTTAAGCATGTTTTTGCAAGGCTATCATACTTAGTGCTTAATTTTGCTTTCCCATTCTTCTTCAATGTTTACTACAAGTGTAGGTTTCGACAATTGAGTGGTTTCTCTAGTAAAGCTTGGATTTTTCTTCCCTAAGACTAAGTGGTATGTCCTCATATATTGAGGATAAGTAGTTGATATTTCATTTCTTTTCATGTAATAGAAAATTGTTAAGACTTCAATTGTGAAGTGCCGTGACCCTATTTTGTTTCAAGTATGGTTTCAGTTATCCATGTCAGACAATAGACTTTCGCTTGCTTTTAATGTTTTTGATGGTTGGATTGATAATAGAAAAGTTTTAAATTTCGCACTTTTTGTAAGTATCTTATGCAATGATTATGCTATGAGGCTTGTATGAGATCCCTTCGGGGTCAAGTACGTCGTGTCGCATCTAGGGGCTAGCACTGGGTCCTGACAAATATGGTATCAGAGCACAAGGTTTTGGGAATGGTCTTAGGATTGATGTCTCACAAACCACGCCTAGTAGAGTCTTGTTCATCGGTGTGAGTCGCGACACATCTATGAGTGAGAGGCTATAGGACGTTAGGAAATTACACTTCTTTCATATTCATTGAAGTCGTGCCTTAGAGTTTGGTTCTATAAGTATCTTTCCTAATCCCTCTCTTGTGTTTATAGGATATGAAGACAAGAAGGAGGCCCACAAGGAGAGTGGAAGAGGAGAATGTGAATGAGGTTCCTCCCTAAGGCCCTCAAGGTTCTCAAGGTGGCCAAGTTCCTCAAGAGAATGAAGTTACTGTTGACGCTCTTGCCATGACTAATGAAGAGATTAGGTTAGCTTTTCTAACCTTATCCCAAGCTATGACGGCCCAAGTTAATAGATATGTGAAGCCTAGGGTGAATGCTAATCAGAGTACTGTGGGTTCAACGTTAAGGCATTTCTCCAAGATGAACCCTCCCGAATTTCTAGATTCCAAAATAGAAGAAGATCCCCAAAGGTTTGTTGATGAGGTTTGCAAAATATTTAGTTGCATTGGGGTGTCTTCAAAGGAAAACTCGGAGTTAGCCACCTACCAGCTCAAAGATGTAGCTCGAATTTGGTTTGAGCAATGGAAGGATGAGAGGCCAAGAGGAGTGGGTCCCATAAATTTGGATGTTTTCAAAGAAGGTTTTCTTTATAGGTTTATCCCCCTAGAATTGAGCGAAGAAAAGTTGGTAGAATTCATGAACCTTCGTCAAGAGGGTATGAAAGTGAAGGAGTATTCTCTTAATGTAACACCCCGTATTGTACGTGTATGTAACAACCCGTATTAATGCATATGCTTGTTCTATTCTTGTGATACTTGACATAGCCCTATAGTATAGGTGAGGGACCATGCTTCTTGTATGATTAGAGTTGGTTTAAATTAGCTCGGAAGGTGATGTGATGCCTTGCACGTTTCGGCATGTATACTGCAAGTTAACTCCAACGGGAGTATTTAAACTTGAGACTGTAAGGTGGTAATTGAGCTTAAAGTTCAAAGTTAAGTGCTAAGTTAAAGCAAAAGGGATTAATATTTAGAAAATGGAATAAAATAAATGAGCTGCTTGCTTGACTTAACTAAGCTAGTAGGTGACAAGTAGGTGCATCACCTACTTTGACTTATTGACCAGTCCAAAGGACCAAGTAGGTGCATCACCTACTTTAACTATATGGATCTAGTTAAAAACGCCAAGGTTTATGGATCATATTTGTGCGTATGCTAATGGACTCAATTGAGGCCCAAATTAAGTTTAAAAAAAATGGAAAATGAAACTAAAGCCCAGTAGCCAAATCTAGCAAGGCCCAATATATTTAAGCCCAAGTGAAAAGCAAGTAGGTGTATCACCTAGTTTGACCTTTTGAGCTCCTTAATGTACATAAGGAGGTGCATCACCTACTTGACCAATTAGTGGCTGAAAATGGACCAAAAGAAGGGAGGCTCTAGAGGATATTCTTAAAGGTGAAGAAAGCTCAATATAAGATATATTGGCTGCTATTCTCACTCATTTTTAACATACAATATTGAGAATTAACTCTAGCTCTCTCTCTCTTTTCACTTAAAGATTAAAACAGCAGCCTTAAAGTTCCTTCTAGGGTTCTTGATGAAACCCTCATATATGCAAAGCAAAGTAAGAGAAACACTTGTGGATTTAGCTTAATTCTCCAACAGAAGACTAGAAAACATGTTATTCATGCTCAATTATAAGTAGAAGGCAGAAGTTCCCACAAGCTACTCCTCACTTTCCTTAATTATTAAGATATTTTTCTCTTCTTCTTTGGTTTAATTGTGAAGGGAAGTTGAAGTTCTTAGAGAAATTCAAATTAGAAGGAAAAGTTGCAGAAATTGAGGTAAGGTGACTGCTCCAATTTCTTCCTTCTTATCTCTGAGTTTTGGTGAAGAATTATGGGTGTGCTGTCATAAAGAACTCAAGGGGTGGTGAGTTCAATAATTGGTTGTAGGATAAAGAATATCTGAGGCTGTTTTATATGTATTGTTGTTGGTGAATCTTGGGTAATCTTGGAAAATGATATATAATGTATGTATTGGGCAGAGAAGGAGGGTGTGATGATACACATTATTTTAAGGGTTGTATGCGCTCATTATCTGTCAATGTTAGCTACTGTATTATGGGGGACACGGTGTGATAGCTGCTAATTTTAGTTTATCATGAATTTTATCGTAGATTAAAACCTAAAGGGGAGGCTGAATCATGATAGTTCTATTGGTCAGAGGATAAGGTATGTAAGGCTATTCGATTTCCTCTTTCTTTGGCATGAATCCAACACTTGCATTACAAAAAGTAAGCTTTCTAAGTGTCCTTGGTAGTGACTTAACCATAGTTGCAGTTCCTACTCCATAGAGCAGTAAAATGAGTTCTCTAATATGAGTTTGTTACTAAATGTACGTGCTTACTCTACCAAGTATTAGCATGCAAGGTTTAAACTTGTTTCATCGTCAAAGTACCCTTGGCACGTATTCCCCTTATATAAACCAAAATGATCCTAGAATACACATGGTACATATGTTTGTATGTTGGATATACAATCTGCTCATATCATGCCAACTTGCTTCAATTATCTGTATATATGTCATCTGGTCACATGTTCATATGTTCCCTTTATTGGTTATTACTCCGATTGTGGTAGACTATAATGTTACCTCACAAGATCCCTACTTGCTATATTGTACATTTTATATGTACTTACTTGGAATATGTATCCGTCCTAAAGATGAAGTTGTCCACGTTCTCCTTTGGTTCCACGTTTACGTATACGTTGTAGTTGATATTATTTAGTGAGTACTTGGCTACCATATAGAGTTCAAATCTCTTGGCTGAATGTTAAATGATTTCACTTGATATGTGCTTCAATTTGAGATGTCAAAGTGCTTACTAAGTCATATAAGCTCCTAAGTATTACACGTTCATGTCACATTTGCTTCCCATGTCATTGTTATTATCGTAAGTCCATATTTGTTTGTCTTCTACTACTGGTCCATAGTTCCAAATCTCAACAATGATTATGACCACCAAAACAGCAATCTCAAAAGATATGCTCAGCCAAAAACAATCTCAAAAGAGTGAGGAACATCAAAACAACAAGCTCAAGATTAAACAATCTAAGCGAAGCAATTTGTATAATTATGGGTGGCAGCCCAGGGGCAAATGCCTAGCATGGGTCGATCCCAATTGGTATGGAAGGGTGGCAGCTCAGGGGCGAAACCCTAGAATGGTCCGATCCCAATTGGTATAAGTGGGTGGCAGCTCAGGGGCGAAAGCCTAACACGGGCCGATCCCAATTTTTGAATTATGAGGACAACATCCCAGGGGTTAAAATGCCTAGCATGGGTCATCCTCTTCTACCACTGATCAGCTGGTCATTTGTTTCATATGTCTTATAAACATTATAATGCAAAGAAAAGTAAACAAAAGAATGTAACATACACGATTCCACAAGTATAAAGCAAATGTGGTCTCTAATCCTTATCTATTGGTATTTGGTTTCACTTGAGCTCTCATTTGACATATGGTTGTATTATGCCTTACATATTCAGTACATTCTTACGTCCTGACGTCCCTTATTGGGGACACTGCATTTCATGCTGCAAGTACAGGTACTCAACTAGTAGATCTCCCCAATAGAAGAACATGATACTCAACGGTTGTTGGTGAGCTCCAGGTTGATTCGGGGCTTTGCCGAGTATTTACTATGCGTAGTTCATAGTGGTACAGTCATGGATTCCAGTAGAGGCTTTGTAGACCAATATTGTAAAGCTATCACCTGAATTTATAGTTTCACTTGTCACATGCATCGGTTCAGCTAGTCAACATCTGTTGTATATGAAGCTTCTCATTAGTAAATATATCTATATAGTAGTAGTTACTTTCTCATCATAGGTGACTTGTAAAGCATTTGTTCATATGGTACTTGTCTGCCTCACCTAGGGTTAGGGTGTGACAAAAGTGGTATCCGAGCAGTTCGTTCTAGGGAGTCTACAAAGTCGTGTCTAGTAGGGCCTTACTTTTGAATGTGTTGCACGCCACATTTACAATTAGGGGGCTGCTTGGACATTTAGCAAAAGTTACCCTCCTTCGTAATCTAGATCGTGCGGTAAAGTGAAGTTAAGAAGTCAATTTCCACTCTTACCTGATCATGCTATTCATATTATGCTTACGATGGTTAAGGTTAATGGTAGCTAGAATGTCAACATGCACTCTACAGAAAATGATCTGAAGTTATCAAAATTTAGACTACATTGAGCTCATTTCATTCGACCGTCCCACTCCACAAGGTATGTAAAGGCCTTTATGTTGTATGCATTTTAAGTTGCATTTTTACCATTTGTATCACATTGGTTCAATTGAGAAAAATATAGTATGGTTATCCATATGCATAAAAACGATGGGTTACCTAGTTACATATATGAACTGTAGCATTTCTAAGCACATCTTCTTAGGAGGATGCATTTAACTCTTGGGTTCTATATTTCTTCCATATTTATAGGATCTATTCCTATAGAGGACACTTGTTAAGAGTCTATGATGTACATAGAATTTTCGGCATTACATATGTTCTCGAAATTGATGTTGTTGAACTAGTTTTTTTTCTTTTCCGGAAAAAGGCATTGGCACAATCTGATTGGTGGATGTATTAGTGCAATAGTGTTACTATAGATACCCCCAATTGGCTGACAAGGCCCAAATTCTCACCATATATCATCCCGAATATGTTAATATTTGGCTTTTATAGGGTATGTGCCAACAACCCAGAGTAAGTACTAATAAGATTTGTATTATTTTCATGGTTATAAAACTTAGGGATAAGTGAGCTAATTTCTGCAAATGATATATGTATGGTAGTTCCTATTATGATTTATGTTTTGGCTATGGAGGATTAGTATGCGACTAAAGGGTAAGGTTAACAAAAGGAAAAAAAATTGATTGGTTAGACCTAAGTTCTGATTAGTCAGGTTGTACATAATGGGATTAGAGTACATGAAGCTACTAGTTTTGATTAAAAGGTACTTGTTAGATAGGAAGCATGTGAGAATGAAGCTTGAATTATATGGGCCGAATATGTACGTAGAGCTTCTCGTTAGAAAGAGATGGGATATGTCAAATTCACTAAACATAGGTGTATGGGTGATATGAGGACACTATAGAGGAGTGAGATAGGTGATTATGAAAGAGAGGTTGCAAAGTGTATGAGGCAATAAAAAGGGATCAACTCTTCAATCCTAACGAGTTATAATGGCGCACCCGGGAACAACTTTGTGAACCATTTGTTAGACAAAAAAGTCATTTTTATATTAATTCAAGTCTTGGTATTTGGTCCTGATAACAACAAGAAAATAAGAGGGTAATAGAAAGGTTACCTAGAGAGAAGATACATGGATCTAGTTCATCTACATCATTAGTACAAAAGAGAAGCAGAGCATTATTCACATGTATAGACTTCCATCAATTTGAATAGAGCTACTACAGGGTTCATTTAATATATGCATGCACTAATTCGTCAGTCATAGTCCAGTTAAGGGAGTGGAAAAATTGATCATATGCTAGTTGTTATTAATTGCTATCTGGCATGGGAAAAGAGTCAGCACACTCACTTGTTTTTTTAACAAAAAATAATCTATTATTTTGGCCAGACCTATCTAGTTAAGCCCATAGGGGCTAACTCTAAGATTTTATGAATAATGATATAACTTTATAGGTACCTGACATTTAGATATTATTAGAGTTCATGTTTTATGGTATGTTCAAGCTTCACTATTTATTTCCTATTTCTACCTTAAAAGGGCACCAGGCATTGAGCGTGATACAACACAGCTAGTAATGAAGGAAAAGTTGACCTCAGCTTCCTACTATAAGATATGAACTATTGAGGATGTTTTTTTCTATCTTGACTGTAGTATTTATATTGACCAAGACGGAAGCCAAATCCCAATAGCAGAACACCTATAAGAATTCTTAGGAGATGGAAGAGAGTCGATGGGGAACCAATTGTATGTCTTTAGGTGAGTAAGGCATATGAGCAGAACTATCCCACCTGTGACTTAATGCTTAAGACAATGTGTTTGCCCTTATTATGGTAGAGTGGTTCTATAGGACATCTCGTAGTTTCCAAAGATGGTTTGTTATATAATTATACATGCTGCATGTTCTATAACTTATCTATTTGTATGTCATTTGCCCTTAGTGGTACTTTCTCACAGGTTACCTAATAACATAGAAGGCTTACATGTAAATGAAATGTTATCCGCATCAAAGCACCCTTGTTTATTGGTATATATTTTCATAAGACCTTTTCCTTACATGTTATTTATTGCACTGGTTACTTTCCACATGTCACTTGTTCATATTGTGTGGGTAAAACATGTTAATTTATCATATGCTATGAGCAAAATTAGTGTTCATGTGTTATATAACTCGCATATCACTTGTTTACACGTCATAGGCATCATAAACCATTTCTATGTATATTACATGCCTCGTAGCTTACTTGCTTAAATATTACAGGCCTTATCGCATTTCTAGCCATGCATGTGTCATGTGTTAACTTGCTCATATTTCATAAGTGTACTTATTGACATGTTAGGTCACCAATCAATGCGATATAACACACTTGATGAATGTGATTTGTGTTCCGCAGTACATATAAAGTCTACTTGCTTACGTATTATATATTTTGTAGCTTTAGTACTCATGCATCATGTGCTCATCTAGTCCATTTCCTACATTCCTTATATTTCATTCGCTCACATGCTACCCTATGAACCAGGTGTGTGTGTACACCATATATTTCTATAGCGTAATACCCATATATTAAGCGCTCCATTTTGTGCTAATATGCCTATGTGCCATACCCAATGTGACTTATTTATTTGTACACTATTCCCCTCTGTGATTATTGACTTGTGTTTTGAACAGAAAAGGTTGGGCATATATGTAAATTTCAACACAACCATAGTTATTTACATAGCATAATGCCTTATTCGAAGGTGCGGCATAAAACTTTAGATTTTATATTAACAGCTATAAGTTCTTATAAGTCTCACCTCTGGAAAGCGTCATGAGGTAAAAGAGAAGGGAAATTAGAGCCCCGATAGGTTAGACCTATGATTTTGTGTTCGTTCCATATACGAAAAAAATTGGGAGATACTGTAGTTATTCTTGATAGTTAAGGCCCGGAAGCTAAGCTCAAAAGGTTTATTCTGGAAGGAATAGAATATAACATAAGATACTTGGGAATGGAAGATGGTGGAGATCCTAAATGCCCCTCCTCATTCTAAACATCAACATAAGGATCTGAGATCATGTGGTGCCCTTATATGATCATAAATCCTACTAGCAGTTGTTCATTTGATATGTCATTTGCATGTCTTGTGTTTAGGTGTATTAAAGTCCTTATTTTTATGAATTCTACTTGCGTATCTTCAGTGAATTACATGGTCAAGAAAGGGGTTGATTTGTCATATTATTATTTCATGAACCATATCTATTGATACGTCATGCTAGACTTGTCAGACATGTTTTAGGTTAGTCTACGTATTTTGGATAGTCCTATTTACAGAGGGAACTCTCTCAAATCTCCAAATGAAATTCCAAGGTTAACCAAACTATCAGCTTAACATATCATTCGAGGACGAATGATCATATGGGGGAGAGGATGTAACACCTCGTATTCTACGTGTACGTAACAACCCGTATAAATGCATATGCTTGTTCTATTCTTGTGATACTTGAGATAGCCTTATAGTATAGGCAAGGGACCATGTTTCTTATATGATTAGAGTTCGTTTAAACTAGTTTGGAAGGTGATGTGATGCCTTGCATGTTTCAGCATGTGTACTGCAAGTTAACTCCAACGGAAGTATTTAAACTTGAAACAGTAAGTTGGTAATTGAGCCTAAAGTTGAAAGTTAAGTGCTAAGTTAAAGCAAACGGGATTAATATTTAAAAAATGGAATAAAATAATTAAGCTGCTTGCTTGACTTAACTAAGCTAGTAGGTGACAAGTAGGTGCATCACATACTTTGACTTATTGACTAGTCCAAGGGACCAAGTAGGTGCATCACCCACTTTAACTATATGGATCTAGTTAAAGAGGACAAGGTTTATGGATCATATTTGTGCCTATGCTAATGGACTTAATTGACGCCCAAATTAAGTTTAAAAAAAAGAAAATGAAACAAAAGCCCAGCAGCCAAATCTGCCAAGCAATATATTTAAGCCCAAGTGAAAAGCAAGTAGGTGAATTACCTAGTTTGACCTTTTGAGCTGTTTGATGTACATAAGCAGGTGCATCACCAACTTGACCAATTAGTGGCTGAAAATGGACCAAAAAAAGGGAGGCTCTAGAGGATATTCTTAGAGGTAAAGAAAGCTCAATATAAGATATATTGGCTGCTATTCTTACTCATTTTTAACACACAATATTGAGAAATAACTCTAGCTCTCTCTCTCTTTTCACTTAAGGATTAAAATAGCTGCCTTAAAGTTCCTTCTGGGTTCTTGAAGAAACCCTCATATCTGTAAAGCAAGGTAAGAGAAACACTTGTGGATTTAGCTTAATTCTCCCATGGAAGACTAAAAAATATGTTACTCATACTCAATTATAAGTAGAAGGCAGAAGTTCCCACAAGCTTCTGCTCACTTTCCTTAATTATTAAGATACGTTTCTCTTCTTCTTTGGTTTAAGTGTGAAGGGAAGTTGAAGTTCTTAGAGGAATTCAAGTTCTAAGGAAAAGTTGAAGAAATTTAGGTAAGGTGACTGCTCCATTTTCTTCCTCATTATGTATGAGTTTGAGTGAAGAATTATGGGTGTGCTGTCATAAAGAACTCAAGGGGGTGCTGAGTTCAAAAATTGGTTATAGGATAAAGAATATTTGAGGCAGTTTTATGTGTATTGTTGTTGCTGTAGCTTGGGTAATCTTGGAAAATGATATATAATGTATGTATTGGGCAGAGAAGGAGGGTGTGATGATACACATTATTTTAATAGTTGTATGGTCTCATTATCTGTCAATATTAGCTATTGTTTTACGGGGGACATCATGTGATAGCTGCTAATTTTAGTTTATCATGACTTATATTGTAGATTAAAACCTGAAAGGGGAGGCTGAATCATGATAGTTCTATTGGTCAGAGGATAAGGTATGTAAGGATATTCGATTTCCTATTTCTTTGGCATGAATCCAACACTTGCATTTTCAAAAAGTAAGCTTTCTAAGTGTCCTTGGTTGTGACTAATCCATAGTTGCAGTTCCTACTCCATAGAGCAGTAAAATGAGTACTCTAATATGAGTTTGTTACTAAATGTACGTGCTTACTCTACCAAGTATTAGCATGCAAGGTTTAAACTTGTTTCATCGTCAAAGTACCCTTGGCACGTATTTCCCTTATATAAACCAAAATGATCCTAGATTACACATGGTACATATGTTTGTATGTTGGATATACAATCTGCTCATATCATGCCAACTTGCTTCAATTATCTGTATATATGTCATCTGGTCACATGTTCATATGTTCCCTTTATTAGTTATTACTCCCATTGTGTTAGACTATAATGTTACCTCACAAGATCCCTACTTGCTCTATTGTACATTTTATATGTACTTACTTGGAATATGTATCCGTCCTAAAGATGAAGTTGTCCACGTTCTCCTTTGGTTCCACGTTTAAGTATACGTTGTAGTTGATATTAGTTAGTGAGTACTTGGCTACCATATAGAGTTCAAATCTCTTGGCTGAATGTTAAATGACTTCACTTGATATGTGCTTCAATTTGAGATGTCAAAGTGCTTACTAAGTCATATAAGCTCTTAAGTATTACACATTCATGTCACATTTGCTTCCAATGTCATTGTTATTATCGTAAGTCCATATTCATATGTGAAGTACTACTGGTCCATAGTTCCAAATCTCAACAATGATTATGACCACCAAAACAGCAATCTCAAAAGATATGCTCAACAAAAAAACAATCTCAAAAGAGTGATGAACTTCAAAACAACAAGCTCAAAGATTAAAGAATCTAAGTGAAGCAATTTGTATAATTATGGGTGGCAGCCCAGGGGCAAATGCCTAGCATGGGTCGATCCCATTTGGTATGGAAGGATGGCAGCTCAGGGGCTAAAGCATAACATGGTCTGATCCTAATTGGTATAAGAGGGTGGCAGCTCAGGGGCGAAAGCCTAACTCGGGCCGATCCCAATTTTTGGAATTATGAGGACAACATCCCAGAGGTTAAAATGCCTAGCATAGGTGATCATCTTCTACCGCTGATCAGCTGGTCATTTGTTTCATATGTCTTATAAACATTATAATGCAAAGAAAAGTAAACAAAAGAATGTAACATACACGATTTAACAAGTATAAAGCAAAGGTGGTCGCTAATCCTTATCTATTGGTATTTGGTTTCACTTGAGCTCTCATTTCACATATGGTTGTATTATGCCTTACATATTTAGTACATTCTTACGTCCTGACGTCCCTTATTGGGGACTCTGCATTTCATGCTGCAAGTACAGGTACTCAACTAGTAGATCTCCCAAATAGAAGAACATGATACTCAACGGTTGTTGGTGAGCTCCAGGTTGATTCGGGGCTTTGCCGAGTCTTTACTATGCGTAGTTCATAGTGGTACATTCATGGATTCCAGTTGAGGCTTTGTAGACCAATATTGTAAAGCTATCACCTGAATTTATAGTTTCACTTGTCACATGCATCGGTTCAGCTAGTCAACATGTGTTGTATATGAAGATTCTCATTAGTAAATATATCTGCATAATAGTAGTTGACTTTCTCATCATAGGTGACTTATAAAGCATGTGTTCATATGGTACTTGTCCGCCTCACCTAGGGTTGGGGTGTGTCACTTAAGTTCACCCAACTCTCCAAATATGCCTCAACCTTAGTGTCAAATTCGACTGGAATGAATAAGTTTGTAATAGGAGTTTCCGGCCTAGTTGAGAAAGAATGCCATATGGCAATGCTCTATCATGACATGGCTATTTCTAGGTTCACGGTCTATGCTCAATAAGTTGAGGAAATGACACTTAAGAATATGAATAAGGAGGCAAAGATAGCTAGACCCGATGAACAAAGTAAACCAAGGTCCAAAAAGAGGTACTACAACTAAGATTCTCCTATGGTCAACAATGATAGGGTGTCTAGACCTAAATCTCAAGGAGGGAATGGAATTGGTTCTTCTTTTGAAATACCTATATGTGCAAAGTGTGGAAAGCAACATTTGGGTAAGTCCCTTGTCGGCACGGATGGGTGTTTTGGGTGTGGAAAAAGGGTCATAAGATGAGAGATTTCCCAACACTCTCGGCAAAGGGGAGAGATACCAAACAAGCTTCTCTTAAAGGCCCGGATGTTGATGCTCCAAAGTGGAACCGTTTCTATGCTCTTCAAGCTAACAAGGACAAAGGAGCTAATCTGGATGAAGACACCGATAAGTGATAGTTCCTTACAGTTTTGTTGAAGTTCCTATGTTTATTTTCATGTTAGCCTTAGTTCGGTTTTCTATTAACTGGGAGATGTTATGTTGAATAGTACGTTGTGGAGAGTTTTGATATCCTTGTCACTTTCTTCTATTCATATTCAAGCTTGAGACCTAGAGTTCCTTGTAGCTTGTTTCATGTATGGAGTCATGTGTGATATATGTTTCCATGGTCTTCTTGTGTTATGCATGTTCTTGATGAGTTTATGTTTAAATGAGAAAATGAGTGTATGTGTATTATGTTCCTTTTGTTGATATGAATCTAGTATGATTTGTCTATATTCTTAATGAGGTTAAAAGTTGAACATTCCTAAATGTGCTTTTATGAAGCAATTGCATTATGTGTCTAATGATGTTGTGATGAGCATGATATGAGTTGGAGAAGGTAATTCCTCCAATTTAATGAGAAATGTTGAAGTTATGTTGCATAATGAGTTTGTAGAAGTAGTTCCTACCTTCTTGTTGTGTTTTGAGCTTATGGATGAGGAGTTGATGTTTCCACCAAGTTTTGTGCATTGTTTATGATGTTGCATGCATGATGGCTTCTAGTTTTGAGTCGTTTAGCTCTTAATGTATTTTAAGTGTCATTCGAGGAGGAATGTTTCTAAGTGGGGGATAATGTAACAACTCGTAAAACGAATAAGCGAAACTAGAGACTAACTACTGAGTGTGTGAGTTTTTCATGAAGTTTGAGGTGGTTTGATGTTGTCCTAAGCTATGGTTGAGGGGTATAGGGGTTACACATTAAGGTACGACTCCCAAAGGACCACCCTAGGGGTCATTGAGGAGGACCCTAAGCATAACCCCCAAAATCCCTAGGAAAACCAAAACTGGTCAACACCACATGACCTACGGATGGGGACCTAAGCCCCGTAGGTCAACCTAAGCCTCGTGTGTGACCTCAGTAGGTCAAGGGCCACATATTATAGCTGCAGCCCCAAACTATGCTTGACCAGGACGGGGGCATGGTCCAGACCACAGTCTGTGATTATGTGGGCGTGGTTTACAAATGCATTGTTGTCAAGTGTTTCGGCCAAGTTGGTGGGTGAGTTGGTAAATTCACCCTCTGCCTTGTTTGGTTGAGGGACAATTTTAATTAGTTATTTATGGTGTTTTAATGGTTTTTTAAGTATTAAAACACATTTAGAACTCATTATTTCAAAACCCCAAATCAAAACCTCCCCTCCCCTCCCCTCCAAAAGTTCCCTCTCTAGAAACCTCCATTGGAAATGAAGACTTCAAGCTTCCAAGGTTAAGACTTCAAGTTTTCCAAGGGATTTTCGTGGGATTCTTCCTTTAAAGGTATGGTAGTCTTCACCTTGACTTAGTTTCTTTCAAGGAGCCAATTTCAAAGTTGATTTCAAGTCTTCAAAGTTTACCCCAAAAAAGAACAAAAAGGCAAGAAAAGAATGTAAAAACTGAAGCCTGAGCAACGCCAATCACTCTTGGCGAATCCTCGAAGGGAAGCAATTCGCCATTTGTTCTAGTATGCGAAGCCCTTAGGGAAGTGGATCAAAAAGGCAATGAAAGGAGCAGTCTGCGTTTCGCTGAACAGTTTCGCGAAGCACTGCTATACTTCCCAATGGTCCAGAACACAAACATGTTTAAGGAATTATTGCATTGAATTATGAATGAGTTGTGGATTTAAACATGAATTAAGATGATTTCTTCCTAGAACCCATGCTTTCCCCAATTCACTAAATTGTGATTTGTGATTGGGGGTTGATGATTATGCATGTATGTTGAATTGTTAATGTTTACATTGAATTAAGTGATTGAATCATGTCAATTTCCTATTCTATTGTAGTATCTTGGATTTATGGATTGACGTTGGTTCATATCCCAAATGGGCAATTTCATGAAGGATTATGTATAATTATGTTGTGAAGCATGTGTGTGTGATCTAAGTGAATGAATTATGATCATGTTTAAATGGTAATTGTTTTATGATTGAATGGTATCTCTTTATTAACACTTATGAATGGTGATGATATATGTGAAAGGCTATTCTCACATACACACAAACTTGAATGAAGAATGAATGAAGCTTCTTTGATGATGTTAATGATGATGGGTTGATTGAAAGGCTATTTTCAATTGTACTCTAATGAATGCTAATGACATGATGTGAAGGGACTTTCTCACAATATGGGGATTCATAGCTGAAAGGCTATTCTCATTTATGAATCTATGACCTTTCCAATGAATGAATGTTGGGTTTTAGATGAATACTCATCCATGAGTTGAGGCGGGGTATCTAGCAACAATCTCTTATCCCATAATAATAAATGAGTACTTCGTGGAGAATAATGCTAAGCAACGAGTGGATATGAATTGGGGTGGATGCTCATCCGTGAGTTGAGGCTGGGTATCTAGTAGAAACCTCTTGAGATGGATGCTCATCCGTGAGTTGAGGCGGGGTATCTAGTAGAAATCTCCCTATCCCATAACTATGTGCCCACATAGGTCTATCTAGTGGATCCACCTAAGCTAAAAACAATGGTCCTACCTTAGGCAAGTAGGAATCCCTTATCCGGTGAGGGTGACATCGGGATTCAATGAATTGCGCACATGGTCTATGTCTGTTAAGGCTTACCCCCACAAAGAATGTTAATGAACTTTGGCTACTTAAGAATGCACTACTTAGTGTGGGTGGTGGTATGGAACGCCATTTATGCATTGCACAAGTAGGCTTTGATAGCGGTTATGGTGTGTTCCTTTATAATGTTAATGAAACGAATGTGCTCTTATGCTGATGTTAATGAAGAATGTTGATCTAATGTGTAATGCATGAAGACCCTCTTAATGTAATGAAGCTAATGAAGACTGTGACTTGTATGCTTAAATGAGATGATGCATGCTATACTTGGATTGTATTATGAGCTACTTCCTTGTTATGACTTATCATATATGAATGTTCCTTGCCCATGGTGACTTCAAAGGAGTACTTATTGTGAGTAGTAGTATGGGATGCTACTTGCACATTACACAAGTATGACTTAGGGGTTGTCTTAAGTGATGGTCCTTATGTGATGATATGACTTATGAAAGATTTATGTCTCGTATGTATGAGTATTGTGTAAGGATGGTATGGTTGAATGGTAAGTTCACTTTTGGTGACCTTAAGGTGTTACTTGGTGTGGATAGTGGTATGGGATGCTATTCATACATTCCGCAAAGTATAGCCTGATGGTTACTTGAGGTGAAGGCCTAATGTGAAGGTAATGGGTTATATGTTGATTATGTTCCTAATGTGGTTAATTGGCTTGTATGTTAATTATGTATTCTATTATGCCTCTTATGCCTATATTTAGGAAGGTTTTATCAAAATGACATATATCATGACTTTCAAATAAATTGTCAGTTTTAAGCATCTTTCTGCATTCCTATCATACTTAGTACTTAATTGTGCTAACCTATTCTTCTTCTATGTTTACTACATGTGTAGATTCCGACAATTGAGTGGTTTCTCTAGTGCAACTTGGATTTGAGTTCCCTAAGACTAAGTTGTATGTCCTTATAGATTGAGGACAAGTAGTTTATGTTTCCTTTTTTTTCATGTAATAGACATTTGTTAAGACTTCGATTGTAAAGGGCCGTGACCCTATTTTGTTTGAAGTATGTTGTTTAGATGGCCATGTGAGACTATAGACTTCCGCTTGCTTTTAATGTTTTTGATTGTTGGATTTATAAAAGAAAAGTTTTATATTTCGCACTATTTCTAAGTATCTTATGCAATGATTATGCTATGAGACTTGTATGAGACCACTTCGGGGTAAAGTACGTCATGTCCCATCTAGGGGCTAGCCTTGAAGGGTTGTGACACATTAATTCAATCATAATTCATTGTATATAACCCTTTGAAAACGTTTTGAAATTGAACCCACGACTTAGATTGAAAGCCCAACTTTTTGGGGGGATTTGGAAACTTTGAAATCTAGTTTTGGAGGGAATCTATGGGTGAAAGCTACCCATAGATGAAAACTACCATACATTGATTGAAGAAACACCACAAAATTCAGTGAGAAAGATGAACGCTTGAACTCGAAACCTTGACTTTTTCTTCTATAATGGTGGTTTCTAGAGAGATGATTATTTGGAGAGGATGTGGTTTCTATTATGGGTTACTAGGAATAATGAGTTGTAAAGGGGAGCTTAATAGTTTAAAAAGCCTTAAATAAGTGAAATAAAACAATATAAACCATCTCCAACCAATAACTAATTAATATGGAATTTACTAAGTTGCCCCTCTAATGGCAGAGATTGGGCAGAACCTACAGGGGTGACTTACGCCCCTTTACCTACGGACAGTAGGCACATTGACGACTCATCCTGCAGGTCTGTAGGTGGGTTCAGAATCTTGAAATCTTATATCCTCACCCATGACCCCCACCTACGGGCCGTGGGTCCACCTACTGGTCGTAGGTGCCATCCGTAGGTTGCCCTAAATTGGTGCTCGAACAGATTTGGGGAGCTTTGGGGGTTAGGATTTAGGGTCCTCCTCAAGGACCCTTAGTTGGTCATTGGGGGTTCATACCTTGATGTTTAACCTCTAGACCCATCAACCTATGCTCGGGAACTCATTTTACAACACAAAAGCCCATATCAAACACATTAACACTCGTAAGGCTCTAGTTTAACCTACTAGTTTTCCGAGTCGTAACATTAACGATCTTCTGCACCCACTATCGGATGAGGTGTAGTTGATACGTTAATCAAAGATCCACTAGTAGCGCAAGACCATTCTCTCCCTCTAGGGTAGTGCTACACATCTACCATGCAAGGGATGTGGACCCCTACTTCAATCTGGCTCGTAGTGCCTACGATCCATCCTTCGAGAAGAGTGAAATAAATGACATTTCAAGAAACCAATAACATACAGGTTGCACGAAAGTGTTACAAAAGAAAGGAATTCCTAAAGACAGCTTGTAGTCTCCTCAAATATAGTATACAAACAACTCTATTACGATCATTAGGACTCTATAGGGCATTATTTTTGAACAAGTGATATCGGTATACATAGGTCTGTGATACAAGCTTGTTATGATCAAATCCCTCGATCCATGATGGAACCTACTCTAACCCACCAGTAGGTAAGCCAACCTATAACCAAAATGTCAAATAAAGCATAGCAGCATACAAATAAAAAGAATAATACCTACAATAAGAAAAGACAAAAATGGAAAGCAAACAAAGACAATATACAATATATACATTCCTAGAACTTGGAAGTCACTAGAAGAGGCTATTATAGTAAGATAAATGCAACTCTCAAATGTGGACCACAACAAGATGTCTTAATGGGAAAAGACAAGATAACATAAATACAGAAACAGACGGGTTGATCCAGGACACCAAGTGCTTACCCTCATCTTCGGTAGCTAGAAGCTGCAAAGGATGGCAATAATAACCATCGTTGGTAGTTGATATTAGGACTTGCATCATGAAAAGAAGATGCAAAGTGTAGATTAAGTCCAAAAAAGGGACTCAATAGGCATCACTGGCAGACTAAGCAGCGAAGGTACAAACAATTATAAAAGATAGAATCTAGACACCGACAGAGTCAAAGTAGGAAATAAAGAAGGCACACAAGCGGTCATGTGGAGAGGTTATAGATAGGATGCAGCTGCATCTTGAGTGAAACCAACTAAACTCCCTACCAAGGGAGGAAAAAGCAAGGGCAAAGCAACCATGGCTGGGACACCGGAGGCCAGCTCCGATAGTAAGAGTGTCTACGAGATTCACCTCACCTCATCAGACAGCAATGGGGAATCACAATTTTTTCAGCTTCCATTAAGTTGTGCATTTTTGTTATGTTGCATGAATGATGGGCTGCTAGTCTTGAGTTTTTAATTCCTTATGGTGTCTAAATAGTCATTCGAGGACGAATGTTCCCAAGGGGGAGATAATGTAACACCCCGAAAAATGGTAGGTTAAATTAGAGCCTAAACGTAATGTTAAAAATAGTAAAATGACTCCCCATATATTTAGTAAGTTATTTAGGGATGAATGAGGTTTATTGAGTCAAGACCAACAGGCAAGTGCCAAGGCCAAGGGACCAAGCCAAGGCCAAAGGCTAAAGGCCAAGGCTGCCCCTAGCGAGGAGCACACTGCCCCATCTTCACGAGGGGGACTATGAGTCGTGGTCCACTCCATGGCTTGTCAAGGTGGTCGTGAAGCCTCCTTGGCCATGGAAAAGTGGCCACCCTTTTGCCTAGCTACTGCCTTAGCATCCACGGAAGGGACCACGGCTCGTGGTGCCATTCGTAGAGGTGCCTTAGGAATTGAAACCAAGGGCGCCAAGTGACATGCTCACTGCCTCAAGGGACCACTAGAGGGACCACGACTCATGGTCTTGACCACAGCTCGTGGAGCTCCTCGTTGTAATGCCTTGGGCATGTGAGCCTAGGCCACCACTTCCCAAGCCACTGCCTCAACTCCATGGGCAGCACTACGGCTCGTGGAGTGGCTCGTGAGGCCTGACGGGGTTCAATTAATGAGGGTCTTTTAGGTCATTTCCTTTTAACTCCAATTAAAGTAGGGGCGTTTTGGGTATTTTTAGGGGAAGTATAAATGTTGATTTTAAGTAAAATTTCACAAGACTTGGTCATTATTCACAAACACCCAAATTGTAATAAAAAACTCCCTCCTCTCTAAATATTTTTCTCTCTAAACTCAAGAAGAAGACGAAGCCACTGGACCTAGGGTTTGTATATTTTCAAGGTTCTTCCCCAAATTTCTTGAAGGTTCATAAGTGAGGTATTGATGCTTTTCATCCATGGGTAGCTATCACCCAAGGATCCCCTTCAAATTATGTTTTTAAGATTCCAAATCCTCCAATTCTAGGGTTTTCAATCTATGACATGGGTCTTCTTCCCAAAACGTTTTTATTGTTTAATTATTATTGATTATGGTTGGTTATGGTGAATTATGAATAGATTGATGGAGTATTGATGTTTTATAATGAAAATTCCCCATAGACCCATATGTCCCCCATTTTGATAAATCATGAATTGATGTTGCGGGTTGGTTGATATTATGAATGTATCAATTGAATATGTTTATTCTAATTAAGCTATTGAATCATGAAATTCCTCCTACATTATGTAGTAATTGTATATGGTTAGGTTGATTATGATTCAAGATCCTTGAAGGGCAAAGGTATGAGGGCTAGTACCTTTCTATGAGGATTATGTATGAGATTGTGATTCACTTGAAAGGTGAAGATACTTTGATGATAGTGTAGTTGTGGTATTGTTGTAACATCATCCTCCCCCACCCCTACACATGACTATGTATGATATGATATGACTATGATGGTATTGTTGGGTTGTATGAAAGGTTATTCTCATGAACACCTTATGAATATAATGTGAAAGGCTTACTCACATGTTGATGATTCTAGTGTTGAAAGGTCATTCTCACCTAATGAATCTATGAGCTCTTATGTTATTATGTTGGTTGGGTGCCTAGTGTATTCTCTTTTGAACATGAACTTAAGTAAAGACTAAATACGACTTTTAAAGGGAATTATGCTTAGCACTGAGCGGATATGTGTATGAGATGGGTTCCTTCATGCTAGTAGTTGGGTTCCCAATATGGATATCTCATGAAATGGAAACCTCTACGTCAGTAGTTAAGGTTTCTAGTCACAATCTCCTTATCACATAACTTTGTGCCCACATAGGTCTTTAGCTAGTGGATCAACCTAAAAGCTATTATGAAAGTTCTACCATAGGCAAGTAGGACACCTCTTTTTGGTGTGAGGGTAGAACACCAGATTTCATGTACCTGGCTCTTTTGCCGGATACACAACCCATATTTATTCCCCTTTATTGGATGGCTCCGGCCGAATTGAAAGAAATGAAGGAACAACTCAAGGACTTGTTAGACAAGTGTTTATTCAACCAAGCATATCCCCATGGGGTGCTCCAATATTATTCGTAAAGAAGAAAGATCGGTTCCTTAGGATGTGTATTGATTACCGCTAATTGAACAAGGCCATTGTAAAGAATAAGTATCCAGTCCCTAGAATTGAGGATTTATTTGATCAACTCCAAGGGGCTACCTATCTCTCATAAAAAGATCTTCGTTCGGATTACCATCAAATAAAGGTAAGGGGATTTGACATTCCCAAGACGGCCTATAGGACTCGGTACGGTCGCTACAAATTTGTGGTAATGTTTTTTGGGTTAACAAATGCCCCGGCGGCATTTAAGGACCTAATGAATAGGGTGTTTAGACAACACCTTGATTTGTTTGTGATCATTTTTATTTATGATATTTTGATCTATTCTTGAAGTGAGGGTGAACATATGGATCATTTGAGGATTGTGTTGCAAGTCCTTAAAGACCACCAATTGTATGCAAAGTTTAGTAAGTGTGATTTTTGGCTAAGTCGGTTTCTCTCCTTAGGCATATTGTGTCGGGCATGGGTATTGAGGTTTACCTTAAGAAGACAGATGTGGTCAACAGTTGGCCTAAACCTCTAACGCCTATGGATATCAACAGCGTTTTGGGTTTGGCAGGTTATTATAGGAGATTTGTTGAGGGTTTCTCCTACATTGCTTCTCTATTGACGACCTTGACTCAAAAGAAAGCTAAATTTGTGTGGTCGGAGGCTTGTGAGAAAAGCTTCCAAGAGTTGAAAGATAGACTCACTTGCACTCTAGTGTTGACATTACCAGAGGGTACCGATGGGTTTGTGGTATATTGTGACGCTTCTCGAGTGGGTTTGGGATGTGTCCTTATGCAACAGGGTAAGGTGATTGCCTATGCTTCAAGGAAAATCAAGGTCCATGAGAAGAATTATTCAATTAATGACCTTGAATTAACAGCGGTTGTGTTTGCTTTGAAATTATGGAGACATTACTTATATGGGTCCATGTAGATATGTTTACCGACCACAAGAGTCTTCAAAATGTGTTTTGCCAAAAAGACTTGAATCTCCAACAAAGAAGGTGGTTCTAAATTTTGAAGGATTATGACATGAGTGTCCTTTACCACCCGGCAAAGCTAATATAGTTGTGGATGCCCTAAGTAGATTGTCCATGGGTAGTGTGGCTTATGTAGTAGATGAGAAGAGAGAATTGGTTCTTGATGTGCATAGGTTGGCCCAGTTAGATGTCCAACTAGTGGATTCCACCAAGGGTGGAGTTGTGGTCCATCATAGTTCTGGATAATCCGTTCTGGTTGATGTGAAGTCTAAGCAACATCTTGACTTTATATTGATGGAGTTTAAAGAATCAGTTCTCAACAAGTCCATTGAGGATTTATCCCAAGGGGGAGATGGGGTGCTTAGGTACCAAGGTATATTATGTGTTCCAGATGTTGATGGCTTAAGAGAGCAAATTTTAGAAGAGGCTCATGGTTCGCGGTATTTTATTCATCCGGGAGCCACAAAGATGTATTGACGGGAAGTATATTGGTGGAATGGCATGAAAAAGGATATAGCATGTTTTGTGGTCAACTGTCCGAATTGTCAACAAGTTAAGGCCAAACATCAAAAACTGGGAGGTTGTCCAAATATATAGATATTCCCACTTGGAAGTGGGAGGATGTGAATATGGACTTTGTTGTGGGTTTGCCTCGTACTCGAAAGCAACATGATTCTATTTGGATCATTATTAATAGGATGACTAAATCAGCCCACTGTGTTCCGATCAAGACTTCATTTTCGGCGGAAGACTATGCCAAGTTGTGCATTAATGAGATAGTAAATTTGCATGGGGTTTCCTTATCTATCATCTCGGATCGGGGTACTCAATTTACTTCACACTTTTGGAAGGTATTCCAAAAAGGGCTTGGTATCAATGTTAAGCTTAGTACCGTTTTCCACCCTCAAACGGATGGACAAGCGGAATGGACCATTCAAACCTTAGAGGACATGTTGAGGGCGTGTATGATTGATTTCAAGGGTAATTGGGATGACTATCTCCCATTGATAGAATTTGCCGACAACAATAGTTACCACTCAAGCATTGTCATTGCTCTGTTCGAAGCAATTTATGGTAGGAGGTGTAGATATCTGATTGGGTGGTTTGAAGTAGGTGAATTTGCTCTAATTGGTCCTGAACTAGATTATGAGGCCATTGAAAAAGTTTGACTGATTAGAGAAAGGGTAAAGACGGCTCATAGTCAGCAAATATCTTACATGGATAATAGAAGGAGGGATCTAGAGTTTGAAATTGGTGATTGGGTCTACTTGAAAATCTCACCTATGAAGGGTGTGATGAGGTTTGGTAAGAAGGGGAAGCTTTGCCCCCGATATGTGGGCCCATACCAAATCTTGAAACATGTTGGGAAAGTTGCATATCAATTAGACTTCCGAATGAGTTGGCTCAAGTTCACCCAGTGTTTCATGTTTCCAAGCTTAAGAAGTGCATTGATAATCTGGTATCCATCCTTCCTTTAGAGTGTTTGGGAGTTGATGAGTCTCTCATATGAGAAAGTTTCGGTGGAGATTTTGGACTGGCAAGTCAAGAGGTTGAGAAATAAGGAAGTAGCCTCCTTTAAGGTCTTATGGAGGAATCACTTAGTTGAGGGTGCTACATGGGAGGCCGAGGTCGATAAGAAGTCATGTTATCCTCATATTTTCCCTTCTACTCCTATTCAAACTTGAGGTAAGTAGTTTCTCTTAAGTTTTGTTGTTTTCCGAGTCATGTGTGTTTTATGAGTTTTCCATGATTTCCCTGTATAGTGCATGTTCTTGACGAAATTCATGTTTAGTATAAATTGAGCTTTCGTGAATTATATGTTTCTCATGTTGATTTGCATTTGTGTATGATGTTGGCATGTGTGACTTCATGAGATGACTTGATGAACATGTTTAGTATGCTTGTGATGAAATAGCATATTGGCTCCATATTATTGTGTTGAGCTTGTTTTGAGTTGGAGAAGGTAGTTCCTCCTAGAATAATATGAAATGATAAGTCTTTTGCATATTGGGTTGTGGATGTAGCTCCTACTTCCTTGTGATTTCATTATTATTTCTTGAGATGGAGTTGATGTTTCCTCCTATAAATTGTGCATTTCTTATTATGGTGGTGCAGGCATAATGGGCTGCCAGTCTTGAGTCTTTATTCCCTAATGTCTTTCAAGTGTCTTCTGAGGACGAATGTTCCTAAGGAGGAGATAATGTAACACCCCGGAAATTTGTAGGTTGAACTAGAGCCTAAACGTAAGGTTAAAAAGTGTGAAAATGACTCCTCAGAAGTTAGTAAGTCATTTAAGGTTGAGATAAGGCTATTTGAGTCTAGGCCAATAGGGAAAGTGCCAAGCTAAAGGGGTAAGCCAAGGCCAAAGGCCAAGAATGCCCCAAAAGTTGAGCACATTGCCTCACCTACAACGGCAATCACCACGGCCCGTGGGAGGCTTCGTGGAGTTGCCTTGGCCAAAGGGGGGAAGCATCCTAGTGTCTTAGACACTGCCTCAACCTCCACGGAAGGGGCCACGGCTCGTGAAGCCCTCCTTGAAGAGGACTTGGGCATTCTGGTTTAAAGGCACAAGGTATCATAGCTACTGCCTCAACCCTTCATGTGTCATGGTCCACTTCACGGCTCTTTATGGGGCCCGTGGAGATGACTTAGGCAAATCAGCCTTGTGCCCTAAAAAGGTGGCCATTGCCTCACCTTCACGGGCAGGACCACGGATCGTGAAGGGTGGCTCGTGGTCCCTGACGGGGACAATTAAATGAGGGTCAACCAAGTCATTTCCTTTTTAGTCCAATTAAGTTTGGGTGTTTTGGGTATATCTAGGGGAAGTATATAGGTTGTTTTTAAGTCAAATTTCACAAGACCAAGTCATTATTCACAAACATCCAATTGAAATAAAAAACTTCATCCTTTCTCAAAATTTCTCTCTCTAGACTCAAGAATAAGAAGAAGCCATTAGAGCTAGGGTTTGTAGATTTTCATGGTTCTTCCCCAAATTTCTTGAAGGTTCTTAAGCGAGGTATGGATGCTTTTCATCCTTGGGTATATATCACCCAAAGAGCCCCTTCAAATTGTGTTTTTAAGATTCCAAATTCCCCAAATCTAGGGTTTTCATTCTATGACATGGGTATTCTTCCAAAACGATTATTATTTTTTAGTTATAATTGAATATCGTTGGTGATAACAGCAAGGTTAAGGGAGATCACAAATAGAGAATTGAATATTAGAATGCGGAAGCACAACGAAAAGAAACAAAAAAAACTAACTAAAGATATGGGAAATTCGAAGGAAAAGATCTACGAATTTCCAAGGATTAGATGTTCTAAGGCCTTGAAAAGATCCAAGTAACAACGTATAGATTTATGGAAGAAATCTAACGCCTTTACTTGAGAAAACTAATCAAAACGATAGATTCGGATCTTGACCGCTTTATGAGTAACTAAAGACAATAATTAGTATGTAGAAACTAATCACCTTCTAAAGAATACCAAAAAGAAACCAAAGATATCACAAGAAGAAGTTACTTTATACCTTAAA